>MU376172.1:182415-205829 GCA_022495205.1 Hypoxylon sp. FL1150
CCCGCCCCCGCACGTTGTCCTTCATATCCCAAAAGACACCCACCAGTGTCCACGAGAATGTATCATAGGCTCGTGTTCATCGACGTCACAATGAGCACCTAACTTTGCTTCCAACAAGAAATCCAGAACCTGATAAGATATAGCAATGCGGCGTGTAGCCTTCGATACGCTACTTGGTTTACTAGAAATGTTTAGGTAATCTAGAGTGCTTCAACGACGCCGACGTAGCAATGAAGAAGTATTGACATTCTTGACCGATGCGCTTTAAATCACAAGCCGGCGATTTCGTGTATATATGTACGAAATATTAGTACGCGCTCTTGTCATGCCCAACATCCCCAGGGCTGGGGGCCAAATGGCTTTGTCTTCGGAATGAGACAGATGGCGGGATACCTGGTGTGATTCAGCGCAATACGAAGAACTAGCCTTCGAATGCAACATACCTTCCAGTCTTGGCTCCTGAGAGTCAATGTCATGCCTAGTTGGGAGCGCTGGGGAAAAAGGGTATAACCTACATCCTCAATGGAATTCAACAAAGCGGGGGATAAAGTCGTGAAGTTTCTCGGTGAGGAATCAGATGATGACCGAGTTCAGCTGGGAAAATTCCAGAAGCTGGACGGATTGAAGTGGTCAAACTTCCCGGTAACTCAATCATGTTCAACTCGAGGGTCTCACGATGCGCTGGGTCGAAGCGCACCCTGGGCGCGAAGAAACCAAAGAGCGAGGGCTCCGAGGTCTAGCTATATTGGTCTAAATCCACGTCGCGTGATGGAAACGTCCGAGGTAGTTCGCTCCTTATTATCCTTTTTTACTTTTCTTATATTTCATACTGTCGTGTCGAGATTGAAAGTTCGATAGATTGAATAATACGTCGCTGTTTGGAGGTTTTAGTAAATTTCCGAGGTTTTTTGCTACTTTTTAATAATGCAGCAAGCATATGGTTAACAATGGCGTCATAACCCCTCATCCTTGATCTTTGCGAGCTCAAAACGCTATCCAAAGTGAATCAAGATCAGATGAAGTTACATGTAGAAAGGGCTAATTTGCCAAAGCTTCACCTATCCCCCCTGCTTTATCATCTTTGGTCAATAGGTACGTACCTAAAGCGTTCAAGGACTTGCCAGGAGAGGTACGATACTTGCCTAAACTACTGCCCACCGTAGAGTTGATGGTCACGAATTGATTCGTACTTGCCTCCAATCTTACAAAACACAATTCACCAAAAACGAATCCCTACCTATCCAACTGTAGGTACCTATCAATGGTCATATCCAACCGTCTCAACTAAAAAATACAACATTCTCACCTTGAAAACGGGAGAAGTTGTTTGTCGGGGTTTAGCCGAGTTTAAGCCATTACCCCACTTCCCAGCTGGCAATTATCAAAAGCCAACTGGTTCTCGCTGCAGCTCCACAATTGACTCGATGTCCCTTCCCCTCAATGAAAGTCAAATTTGACTCTCATTCACTCTCGGACCTGATTGCTGATTGTGAAAACCCCCAGGTTCGATTCTTCTAGCGCCTAAATATTTGTCGCAATTTTATTTTTTTCTATTTCTCTTCCCGATGTCCTCTCAACGACGCCCAAGATGGACAAAGGCCCCGATGCGTTGATTGAGTCTCTCTTGACGGAAATTGCCTTTTCCGGCACCCGAGGTGAGTTCCTTAATCACTTATTTCAATGAAACATCGTCGTCGACATTGATCCCTACTCTACCTGGGGTATCGATGTTAAGCTGACATTTCTCCCTACCAGGGTGCTCCGTCACTGCCTTGTTGAAAGCAGTCGAGTCTTTCTACGATGATCCTCAAGATAAGATCAGTCATGAAACGGAAGAGCACCGCAGCAAGCGCCAAAAGACAGGTGGTGTCAAGAAGAGTACTGTACATCACGACACCGTTCAGAGTCGGCAAGGTCCTAGCAGATACGATTTAACCGTAGCCTCCAAGGTCTGGCGATGGCTAGTGGCGAGGACAGACGTTTCTGTGGGCACCAACCGCAGATTCAACCATCTTTCACTGGATGACGTTTTAGCAATCCCGGAAGAGCCAGACCTGTCGCTTTCTACGAACAATAATGAGGAGTCCAATGATCTACCCTCAACCGCAGAACAAGACCGCCAACCAACCTCGAAAGGTCGACGAGAGCTTGGAGGAACAGCACAGAAGTACAGGCCCCGGCTCCATGTTTCCGAAGAGCGCCAATGGAGGACGCTTGCAGGGCATGGCCCTGATCTCAAGAGATTGCCCTTATTCGAATGGAAAGCCCTCGTCGATATCGCATCCGTGAGAGAAAATGGCATTCTTCAAGGGGACCTAGTCCGACTATCTGGTCAGGATAAGCGCTCTCTTCCGACTCGTACCGATGCTCTCGCGAAAAAGGGGTACATCATTAAGCAACCTATCATCCTTCGCGGATGTCGCTCTAGCAAACTTTGGCTTGCTCGATACTCAGAAAGCGCAAAAGTAAACCGTGATGGACTCAACTTCGATAAAGTCGATCTGTCGAAAGAGGCCTTGACGAAAGACCTTGGCCCGGTACCATTCAGTGATGTCTGGAATGGCGGCAGGATTGACTACATTGCCATTGCGCAAACCTTCAATGCCATGGTAAAATCATGGGGTGTTATGCGATATTCCGATATACGAGCGAAATTAGATGTCGAAAACCGCGTGCCCCAGATGAGAGCCTTAGCGAAGACATCTCGATGGTTTACGAGCATCGGAGCAGTCACCTTTGTTGCTGCTAGGTTTTCCAATAGCCAGAGGCTCTACAAGGACTGCGTAAAATTCATCAGAGAACCAACCGCTGACGAGTGGAAGGTGTTCCGCACCACACCGACTGCTCATATTAAGGTCCCCTCAGCGAGACTAGGGAAACGAGGGCAGACATCTCGAGCCAAGTATAGCAATGAGATAAATTTCAGCCCTCACAGTCAGGCTAAACTGAAACGCGCCTCGGATAAAGAGCAGAAGAACCAACTACTGAATCCACAAGAGCTGACGTCGCCGTTATGGACTCCTTATAAACCAATCGTCAACCAGGTATTTGAAATAATCAAGAGGGCTGGCCCAGCAGGATCCTCGAACGGCGCAGTCGGTCATCAAACACTAGGCTATAGCTATCGCAAGTATGTTGCTGCACTTACAGCCGCTATGTCCTTGCCAAATTCACAACCGCCCCATCTCAGCCATTTTGAGGTCACATCGCAGCTCAATCGTGTAGGCAAGACGATGACATACCAGTTCTTCGCCGCAAGTGAACTTGATAAACCTTTCGGAGAGCGTGAGACTGAAGGCGGGGACAGCAACCAGGTTGATAATGAGGGGGCGGTAGTAAATGCGGACCATTCATCAAAAAGCTCGAAGGCCGTAACAAGTAATCCTATGTTCTCCCAGCCTGTATCTACCAGGTTTGCTCCTGCTTCTACCTCTACGCTTTCTCAACTCAGCGGCAGAATAAAAATTGTGCGGCCAAAGAGAGGGAGGAAGAGGAAGTATAACTTTCTGGTTGACGACCCAGCGAAGGACGAAGATGCTACGAAGAGAGCAAAGATGAGTGAGTCTGTACCTACAGATGCCCAAGTAGACGCAAATACGGGGCCTGCCGCCAACTCAACCCTAAAGCGCCTACTAGATAACCCAGAAGGATTGGCTCTTTCCGCGCCTATCCCGCCGTTACCTGTCCGACCACCAGGCGTTTATCGTGAACCCGACAACTCGCTCGATCCACCTAAGAAGAAAGGACGCCGAAGAAAGTCGCTGGTTCTCACATTCAAGTTTAATGCACTCAAGGACCCTTCATTCTTCAACAAGACACAAGATACTCAACCAGAAGGCTCTGGAGAAACCTCGCGCCAACATGAGACTTCACAACCCATGAATTTGACCCGGGGCTCATCTCAGGCTATACCCGGAGATGATTCCGCGGTGCCAGTGAAAGCAGTAACGACCCAGATTACCCAGCCTCCACCAAAGCGTGGTCGTAAAGGAGTATTCCGTTGTGATAAGTGTGGGCATAGTTGGAAGAACCCGAATGGTCTAAATTATCATCTTAACAAATCTCAAACCGACTGCAATCCTTCCTATGTTCCGCCACCTACTCCACCTCCGCCCCCGCCTCCCAAGCCTAAGTCGATACTTAAAAACCCGACTACAGCAGCCTCTAACAACGATGATCAGGTTGATGCCCCAGAATCAGTGCGCAAGTCGAAGCAATCCGCTACCGATGCTGGACGTTGTCTTCCTACGCTACCTTCAAGGCGCATTCGTCCAAATAAAATCCTTGAACATCCTCAGGATGATGGTGAATTATCTGTACATGGCTCTATTCGGAGCACTGTTATTCTGCAGGACGTGGAGGCTTATGATATTATTGATCATCGACGACGACGTGAAAATAGTCAAGCAGTTTCGCTTCACGCCGACAACTCGGGATTCCAACTGCGTCCGACGACCCAAGTGTCATTACAACCAAAGCAGCCGCTTCAGGGTCGGGGAATCGGAGTCCTGCGTGCTCGAGGAACTGAAAATGAAGCGAATCTCTCTACAGCGTCGGACATCTCTGAAATGAAAAACAAAATCCACATAATACCACACATCCCCGACGGAGGTTTGATGCCCAAAAACCAGCCAGAAATACGTGCAAGCGCAGGGAAAAATGACCAAAGCCATAAAGAAGCGAACAATCAACCGGGCACCGAATCTACGCACCCAGACGCATCTCAGAAAGCCCGTAAACCATCTACATATACGGTCGGCACAATACGCAGAGAACGCGTGACTCGTATAATTGGGCATCTGCTTGACAATAACGATGGTGTGTTCCCTGGACAGAAGTCTCTCTACTATGCTGTGGTCTCTTTCTGGGTTAAAAACCACAGCGATATAGAACCTCCTGACTGGAAGGCGTGTCAGACTGTGGTCAAGAACATGGAAAAGGCTGGGGCGCTGTTCCAGCTGCACTTCTGCTTTCTTGATGATAATAGTAAACTTCAGGAATGCTGTGTGCTAGCAAAACCCCAGCCAGGCGAGGCTACCACCGCAGATTTAGCAACAACTCCCAAGGTCAATATTATCAAGGAGAAGATGAGAGAGATGTTCCCGGTACCCTATGTTCCAGAGGCCTTCTCGTTATCCGAGGAAGAGAACAAGCTCTTCAACGCACTTGCGTCAAGTTACAGGGACACGCAGCAGTCGGGTGGGAGCCGCCGACAAGCCCAGAAATCGGGCATGATTGAGGATATTGAAGTCTTAAAATACCCAGCGCATGTTCTGGGAGAAGCAGGTACTCATGCTACCAACCTGAAACGACGCATCGAGGAGGACGAGACGGCGGGCGCAATACCTACTAAAAAACCCCGCATTGATACAATCACGACTCTAAGCTCCCAAAAACCTCGAAAACGAAGCGAGCATTGGGATAATGGGAAACTTGCTAAATATATCTGGAAGAAGAAACAGAAGCCCGATGAAAAATGGGATCAGAAACGGGCTTGCCTTCAAGACTTCACGACTGGCGCATGGTCCAGCTTACCCCAAGAGACAACATCCTCACGGCCAGAAATCAACGCTATCTTGTCCTCGATCCAAACAAACCGCCAGAATGCATTGAATTCGGCACGGATAGCATACAATAGCCAATCCAAGGGTCGTAATGAAGCTTCGGAAAAGAACGGGAACTTCTCTGAATGGAATTACGATTATGAGGATGATGTGGACGAATTAGAACTGGCTAGGATGGCAAAGGGGACCGACAGGATCTTATTGGATCGATTCGTTCCACCATCGGTTTCTACCTCCTTCGTGCCGGAATATTCTGGATCGGACGATGAAGATGATATATCCTACACTCGGCGCGGCGATACTAGCGACAGCTCACCAGGTTCATCTGATGAGGCTAATACGAAATTCCCGAGCAAAGCAATGATACGAAGCACATCCAAAGGCTATTGGCCTGCGTTGCCAGCAAGTTTCTTTGAGTCGGACTCGACGAGTTTCACCCTCGTTGGAAGCATGCCAGATACCAAATGGTTCCAGCTCCAGAATTTACCGCAGGGTGCCCGGGATATCATCAGGTCTTATTCGGGCAAATTCTTATTTGGCTGCTGGACAGATCCTCTATATGGAAAGTTTTTGCGGGAAGTTGACATCATTGAGAAATGGGAGCAATCGGCTGAGGGATCCCAAATTCTCTTACAAGGGTCAATCGCCCCAGATTATAGATTCATGTCCTTGTTCCCTGATGCCTCGAGGACGAATATGAAGCCTGTCACCCTCGAATGGCCAGGCGAAACCCAATACACTGCAGCAAATATTCCTGACGAGATCAAGAATGCAACGCTTGAGGACGAAAATGCCGGTCTGCCAGAGATAATCTATCGCGGTAGAGGCAGACCTAAAAAGCAACCGAAAGGCGCATCAGACCCCAAGCAGCAGACGCCACCGAAGCCTCTGAAGAAACCTCAGCCAGCCGTGATAGCGCAGATGGAAATCAATTATAAGACGCGACATCTCACAGCAATAACCGTTCAACACCGTGGGCGTGTAAACAAGCCACGGCTTGACGAAGAAAAAACAGGCAATACAGGTCTTGCTAATGAAACGGAACTCATAGCGGCATTTGTAGTTTTCAAGACACTTTTAGGGGGCGTCGATAGGAAGACAGACCTCGGATTAATCTTGAAAACCTTCCCCGGCTTCTCTCATTCGGCCCTTAAAAGATTCTGGCCCAGGGTCAGCAAGGAACGGAAGACATATATCGAAGCACTGACTGCCAAATTCCAAACGTCATTCCTGGAGGCGTATGAGTCGGGTGAGGTTGCACCCCTTAATTACGATGATCTCGAGTCGTACGATTGGAAGTCTCTGATCACCTGGGCAACGAAACTTGAGACGCATGAGAACGTGAATCTCCCGGAAACACGACCAGCTATGGAAAAGGCTTATTCGCTCGAGACAATAGCCAACGAGGCTACAGACTGGAGAGAGACGTGGTTCCACAGCTTGGCCTCCATGTTTTCGCGAGTCGAAGCAACGTCTGCTGAAGCTATTTCCATCCCATTGAATTACAATACCCAAGCCTACGACGGGCTTACGCGACGCGCAAGATCATGGGTCCGCTCGCTGTGTGTAACCCCTATTAAGGGTGCCCGCATGCCGGAGGAGATTCGTACAAAACTCCTAAGGTTGAGCGGTGGGAACGAAGCCGAAGCAAACAAGCTGCTCAAGAAGGTAGTCGATCGGCTCACCGCGGAGCGGGTTGCGGCAAGAAGCAAAGGGAAGATCCTTGGCCAGTCTCTACGACTGCACGGCGTGTTCGCGAAGCAGCTCGAGAGAACCCCCACCGTCGACAAATTTAAGCAGGCCGCTCAGTTCAAGGCAGAGCTAGACGAGACTTTCCGCAAGGGCGACGAGTTCCTGCTCCCGTACACTGCTAACGACGGCATGATCATGGCGACCCTGAACCTCCAGGCCAACGCCCGCATCCACATGGAGCCGGTCGAGATCCCCGACATTCCGTTCGGGTTCGAGCCGGGCAACTACGACGGCAGGACTTACCCGAAGAGCTACTATCACTTCGACGTCAAGCTCTCGCCGACGGACGACTACGTGTACGACCGGGACCTGCCGGTGCTGCAACAGGTGGTGCGCATGGAGCCGCCGCGGAACGGACCCCAAGACATGATCCCCATCTGGGTCGACTTCTTCGGGAACCTCGACAAGGACCGCTGGATTACGTATCTCAGCATGATTGTCATGGCTCTCGCGACCAAGGGACCCCTGACCCCGGAGACCACGAGCGTGCTTATGAAGCCGTTCGTCGAGCCGTTCGAGGCCAAGATTATTATGGACTGGGTCGACGGCCTCGGTATCCTGGAGCGCTTTGAGTCGCAGGAGAGCGCTACGGTGGGCGAGTGGTGGTGGCTGGTGGTGGGCAAGCTGGTACTGGGCGTGAAGGGGGACGATCCTCCTCAGAGTCAGGAGATGTAAGGATAGGCTGTAGTAATGTGTATATTCCTAGGGCGTTGATTCCATTTGCCTGATTGCAGGCACGGGAGAAGCATGGATTTAAAGAGCATGGCAAAGGCGTTTATGAGAAAAAAGGGGCACATCATGCTGCAAAGCATTAAGGGGCTTCTTGCTTTGTTGCTTTTCTGGGACTTCTATATCACCAAAAAAAGAGATGGTTTGCCTATAGGTACTAAGAATGCCTTCTACCATCTGCTACTTTAGCCGTTGTGATGTAGTTCACCTTCACCTTGGTATTGAGTTGATACCCTAGAGCAAGGCCCTAAGCATAAGAAATATGTGCTTTCATACTATTTATGAGGTCAAAAGACCTCACTACAGTTACGTCGCTAATTTATCCAGACGTTTTATATCTTGTTATCAATAACACAGCAATAAACGTGAACGTATGCTATCAGCTTTTCCAGGTCCGTCATTTGATTCGTCTTACACATTAACGAGGTTGCTCCCATCGTGGTCCCTCTAGGACCGGGTGCTCAACATCAGGGTAATCTGGGCCGGTAATTGGGATTATGGTTATAAGGTTCTTTTGGCAAGAATGAGTATCACTACCTAATACTCCTCCATTACGATTTGCAGAGCGCTATCGTCTAATGGCAGGACAACACCGCGTTATGGTTTACGAGTGAATCAACGTCGGCGTAAATGATGGTTCGATCCCATCTGGCGCTAATCATTTGATATCTTTTTCTTTTTGACAACTCTTTCCATTTACCTTTCTCTGCTAGTTGTGACTGACTTATTTGCACAGCGACCATAAGACATACAAGCTCACACACTAGGGGGTGGCAATGGCAACTCACGACATCCGTCCTTTCAATGCTCATGACCCAGGTATTCCGTATAAGCCAATCTAAAGCTAGGAAGAAAGACGCGAACATATATCACTATTTATACTACAAGGTGTAAATAATATCACTGAGTAGTTGATGCTCAACCGATATGTGAGCTTAATATATTGTTCAGAGCAAGCAGTAGCACACTTTGAGGTTATTTTCTAATCTTAATAGCATACCCGTCAAGACCATACATTATTTCAAGGAGTCGTGTGTAAAACATACTTTAAACCGAATCCTCGGTATCAACATTTCGTTAGGAATACTTCCGTTCACCTAGTACGCCACCATTGTCCATCCGTCCCTGTAACGCCGATTTACCCAATACCCGCCCCCGCTTAAAAACAGCTGTCCGTTTATCAATGCCCGGCCAGAATCTTCATAAGCATGGCGATTAGTATTACCACCAGCGACACGATGGCGTAGTCGACCCAAACCGGCACGCCCGCGTTCGGGTGTATCGGCCTTTGGCTCTGTGTATGTTGTACCTGCGTTGTTGGCGTTGGAGTAGCCTGCCCCACCGGATCCGGCAACGGTATCCTCCCTGTCGGCGCCGGCACGCCTTGGGCTGGTATAGCAGGAGCCGGCACCGGCTCAGGCGCAGTCTGCACGAAGCCCTCAGCCAGCTCCGCGCTCTCCGCATCCTCCTCCTTGGTGCCCTTGCCCTCGTCCCCGCTAGCCTGCTGCTGCCGCCGCTGTGCCCTAGCCCTGTCCATCTCGTCGCGGAACTCGAGCTTCAGCTCTGCGGGGACCTCGACCTCCTTCCGTTTGCTACTACTACTACTACTACCACCACTACCCCCCTCCTCCGCCGCCGCCTCCGCACCATCGTCGAGCTCGCGGCACCGCTCCTCGGTCTCGGCCATGATCTCGGCGTTGGTGCGGGCGCACGCGGCGCAGCGCCACCCCTTGCTCTCTTGGGCGAGCTTCCGGCGCACGGCGTCCGAGGTGTCGAGGCCGCCGAGCTGGCCGCGGGCGTCCGTCTCCATGAAGCTGCGCAGGGCGACGAGGGCGGTGCGCACCCCCCACGCCGGCTGCCACGTCTCCTCGTGGTGGCCGGATATGCTCAGGCAGATCTCGCGGTTGGCCTCGAAGCGGCCGCTGGGCGTGGCGAACCGGAAGGACGGCGGCCGCAGCGGGTACGTCGGCGGCAGCACGATGCGGCCGTGGTAGAGCCCCTCTTCGTAGCACGAGCGCGGGGGCCCGCGCAGCGTGAAGTGCCACTCGAAGAGGTCGGTCTCGAGCGGGGAGGCGGCGTAGTCCGGGGACGGCGAGTTGGCGAGTTCGGCGGCTTCTTTTACTGTAGTGTACGTGTTGATTAGTTATGAACTAGGGCAGAGGAGGGGTGAGATGGATCGGCAGGGAGGGATGGAGGGGGAGCCGTACGTATGCGCCGGATGGTGGGCGACTTGGAATTGATTTTGGGAGTAGCCATGATGGGTGGCTTGGGTACGACGGTGTTTCACGATATGTCTCTCTTCTAGCCCGTTCGTAGAGCTAGGGATCGCCGTAGGGCATTGCGTGATATAGAAGAAACTCCAATAAGGGTTTTTTCAATTGCAGGCTTTGTACTATAGGAAAAAAGAAACTGGGAAATGGAGCTTAATATGTAAAGAGTGGTAAGCTTAGAATTAGGTTGAGGCTTATGGGATTCTTTAAAGTCGCAAGGAGGCGAAGGAAGGCCAGGTTGTCTTGATGCATTTCGGGTCGCGGATTGCAATATGATCTAAAGCATCATTAGGTACTACGTAAGCACCGCCTTTATCGATACCGATACGACACGTGGAATTATGCCGGTTCCGGCCGAGTAGGTAATACTGGTTAATGTACTTAGTTTTAGAAACGACTCGTTAAATACATAGTGGAATTACCTGAGGTCTCCAAGTTCGCCCCCTATTCCCGAGCTTCCTGATCGAAATCCGACATATAACGTCGCTATTGAATGCATTACACAATGGCCATATCCTACTCATATATGTGTTGAATTTGGGTAGATAGGAAATATCTTCCAAGTCTCGGAAATACGAGTCAGCATTGTATCCATATACCTACCTAAACTGGTAGGTTTACATACGTGTATGTAGGCTTTCGCAGTTTTCATGGATATGCTGCTGGTATATATGATTGTAGCTTTCGAGGCAATCAACCTGGACGTTGATGTGATTTGTACGGTATCTAGGTACCTAAGAAATAAATACTTGGAATTGGCTTTAGCATGCTCATATTAGTGAAGCCCTGTGAGGGAATGCCAGGAGGGCAAGGGTACCTCATTATCAGCTCGTTGTTGAGCAACGATTGTATCAATTGCAGGAACTAGCTGCAAACAACTTGGGCGTTGCCTGGGTACATAAGGTATTCTGCTTAGATGCAATAAGCATTAGCGACGAGCTTTCCATTTTAGTATATTATTGTTGGTCATTGTTGGGTTTGGCAAGTGCGGCGGACCCAAACCTCTGGCCTTTGCATTTGGACCTGCCCTCTCGTGACAAACCTTTCTATTTCTTTCTTTTCTCTGCTTAGGAGCAAGACACCGAGAACTTGTCCCTCACGTTCTCATCTGTCCAGGTAGGCACAGATCTGCATTAACGCTACTTCCGCGTCATCACGCCGCCTAATCTCATCCATAGTTCTTCTAGCCACCAACTACCTGACACGACGCAACCGCGGCCATGGAGTCCGAATATGACCGTGGCTTCACGCCTGCCCTCCCGAGATGCGACAAGTGCTCCAAGACATTCAATGACCAGCATGAATTGACCGTCCACAAGCTCAAGACTGGGCATTTGTTTTGCGAGATTTGCGGCGACTCTTTTTACAATCCGGAGGCTCTATCGGCCCATCGTACTCAAGTAAGTCCATATTACCGGCCATGAAGTTTGCAATAGCTTACATGAAACCTGGAAAAGGCCCACCGATGCCCTGCCTGCATCGTATGCCCCGGCTGTACCAAGACGTTCGTCAACGCGGGCGGTTGGATGCGCCATGTCGAGGACGACGAGTGCCCTTCTCTCTTCTCCTCGGACATGACTGGGAACACTGCCCAGTTCATGCAACAGTTGAACAAGGAATGGGGCCAGAGAGCCCAAGTGGATGCTGTGTCCAAGGTCTTCTCCAAGGAATCTCACATCAAAGATACTTGGGCCGACTGGAAAGACGACGACGCTCCAAGCTTCGATGCACAGAGCAATCCCGACGACTTTCCAGCAACTGTGACCCAGGGTTTTCCACTGTCTTCGCAACCTGGTAACGTTTGGAGTCAGAAGAAGAACCTGTTCCCCGAGGCGCAAGGTCGCAAGGCTGTTGCCGCTCCGTCCACTCTGACCGAGAACTACGCTGGACCGACGCCTGCAACTGAACCCTCGATTGGGCCTGTCCTTGTCCCCGATATGCTTGGATTCGACGTGGAAGTCTTCTTCAATCCGATCCTAGAGGTCTACACATGCCCTCACAAGAAGTGCAAGTAAGTACCAGCTGCTTCAATCCTCTCGCGAGTGATTCACGTCTTACACATCTGTAGTGTCAAGTGCAAGACCTCCTACGCCATGATAACTCATCTCAAGTCCCCAAAGCATACCGCCGTCGAGTTCAGATGCCCGGGATGCAGAGGTACGTTTACGACCACCAGCTCTTGGATCCAACACGCCGAGACCGTCGCCCTGAGCAAATGCAGAATTCGCAACGCTGCTCAATTCGGCCGTATCTTGCGCGAGGTAAGCAATGGCTCTCTGGATGTCAGATCTATCCGCAAAGCTTTCGACGAGCCGGTACAGGTGAAGCTCAGCGACGATTGGGGTACGCCCAGCCAAGCTTCTGCGGCTGGACCTGTGCCGGGTTCGAACCAGTGGGCTGAGTCCAAGCAAGCCGAGGCATCTGGCTCCAGACCGAAGCCGAATGAAAGTCAACTTCAGGGGAAGGCTACCTGGAGTGGCCTTGCGAGAAAATGACCTAACAGTCCTCTTCGTCTATCTGGTGGCTTCGAGCGCCTAAGATATGCAAGGTTTGCGTTGCTTTTCCAGGAAAAATTTCACCTCGTATAGATTCGACGCAACTCATCAAACAGTGGTGGACGATCTGGGTTGGGGTGATTCTGGGATTACTTATAGTCACACTTGCGATGGATTTCCCTTGATTTGTGTGGCTGGCATTAAGAGAATGGGTTGCTTCTTCCCTCTACCCTCTACCACTATGCTGGGGTAAGGACAATGGTTTGTGATCTTGTCCTAGGGGTATATGGGAATAACTCTGCGATGATTAAGCAATAAACTGGGCATGTTGCCTTAAACCCAAGTCGTACTATGGTATTGCAGTGTGATGTCAGTCTCGACATGTAGTATTTCAAAAGGAGTAACTTGCCAAGAATACCAATACGACATATCTGTTTCCGCCGTAGGCTCTAGCCAATGAGGTCGTAGATGACATACCCCGTACTTCGTCGTGGACATTTTACCCATGCATGGGCTGTTATTAAGTTACCTGCTGATCACTATACGATGGTATTCAGCCGCCCCGGATCTGAGCAGAGAGCTAATTGCCAAAGTAGGCATCCCACCTATATCAGCGTGTTCGTATGCCTTGGGGATTTTATGTAGAAGCCCGCATGATATCGGTTTCCTAGAGACATACGTGCTAATATGCGACGCTGCTTCGAAGTAAAGGAGTCCTTAATTAAGCCATACTGCATCACCCATTTCGCAAATGTAGTGACATAATATTCCATCATTTGACTCCTATTCTGAAATATGAAATTTCCTGATTAGGTTTTCCGCGTAATGGTGCAGTGCTGAACCCTGCATATTATATACCTCCTATATTGCCCTCCAGCTCTCAGCCGGGCCATCGCTCATCAACAACGAGGGGAGGACCGGCAGATCTGTGACGATCAATGGACCGCAGCCCTACATCCAGATCGGCATTGGCGGCGGCGGGAGGGGTTACGCATGGGCGTAGAGTAGGACCCTTAAAAATGGCGCGCGCCTGTTACAAAGCCGTCTCGTCCTCAGCTAGCCATCTTAGCTAATTTCCCTTTGCCCCTTGCCGTCAACCCATAGGATAAGCATTACGGCGATGATGTTCCTACATATTGTCGGGTCCCTTGGGCTCCTGGTCAGCCGAGCAGTGGCGCAGGGCATCGGCAACGCGGAGACGCACCCCAAGCTCTCGACGGAGAAGTGCACGATAAACGACGGCTGCGTCAGGCAGGACACGTCGATCGTCCTGGACGCGTCGTTCCACGCGCTGCGCGAGCAGAACGGGTCCGCACTCTGCGGCGGGTACGGCGGCGCGCTGGATAAGGAGCTATGCCCGGACCACGAGACGTGCGCGCGCAACTGCGTGTTCGACGGCGCCGACTACGAGGCCAGTGGGGTGGTGACGAACGGCAGCAGCATAACGCTGCGGATGTACATGCACGGGGCCGACGGCTACCTGACGACGGCGAGCCCGCGCGTGTACCTGCTGGATGCCGAGGAGGACGAATACGAGGTGCTGTTCCTCAAGCACGGCGAGATTAGTTTTGATGTCGACGTGTCGAAGCTTGGGTGTGGTATGAATGGCGCGTTGTACCTCGCCGAGATGAACAAAACGGGAGCCCGCAGCGCTCTCAACCCCGCTGGCTCGCAGTACGGTACCGGATATTGCGATGCTCAGTGCCCGACGCTGCCGTTCATTGATGGTGTGGTGGGTTGCACTCTTGATATGTCCTTTTAGAAACTATCTGAGATCTAATTTCGGAACAGGCGAACATCGACTCAAAGGGAGCTTGCTGCAACGAGATGGACCTCTGGGAAGCCAACTCCCTAGCCTCCACGTTCACAGCACACGCCTGCAGCCACTCGGGCGTGTACCAGTGCACCGGAGGAGAGTGCGGCAGCATCGGCGTGTGCGAGAAGGCGGGATGCTCATACAACACGTGGAAGCTGGGGAACCAGACGTACTACGGGCCCAACTTAGCGCCGCCGGCAGACGGCAGCGCGAACGCGACCAAGTTCACGATCGACACGACGCGGCCCTTTACGGTGACGACGCAGTTCATGATCTCGTACAACCCGTCGCCGATCAGCAACGGGACTTTGAACGAGGTGCGCCGGCTGTACGTCCAGGACGGCGTCGTGTTCGAGAACGCGTACGTTGTGGACCCGTTCATGCCACCCGGCGATTCGCTACGGATGAGCCACTGCCAGGCCTTCGCGGATACCTTCGAGGACCTCGGCGGGCTGGCCACCGCAGGAAAGGCGCTGGATAGGGGTATGGTACTTGCCTTCAGCCTCTGGAACGACGACAAGCAGTTCATGAACTGGCTCGACGCCGGTAAGGCTGGCCCATGCACGCTGGAGGAGGGTGACCCTAAGGTGATTCGGGAGAAGAGCCCCGATACTAGCGTCACATTTATGAATATCCGGTGGGGAGAGATTGGGAGCACTTATAGTAACGGGACGGCGCCGTCGAGAGTGGGCTAGTCATTGCGATGGTTTACTGGGCCCAGATGTAAGGCATCTAAGGGTCGTGGATATACATATGTGACATATGTTACTTTAGGTGATATACAAACCGAGTCAAGATGTTGGAATGGGTTATGAATAAGAAAATTGGAGTTTACTTACATCTATTCCATACATACCTGTACATCACAAACATGATATCATGATAGTGGAAATTGAATTAGAAGGGGCTTCCATGCATCCTTTAATTACATAGTACCTAGGTAATTGTATATATGGAACAGCTACGTAAGTTAGCTTAGTAATCTAGCACTAAATAAGGAAATTCATCTGCAAGGCCGATAGTTCGATAGTTCCGAAGGCACGGCCACAGCCAAGCCCCCGCGCTATTGCAAACCCAACAAAGAGATCCTTGTTACGTCCAGGCCCAGACCCCAGACCTGGATTCCATCAGGGGAACGGAGAAGGGTCTTTAGCAGTTCGAGCTTCGTTTCTTGTCTCATGTCTCATGATGTGATGCCTGCTTTTTCTTGACACACACTCGTCGTTTCCTTCCTTTTCGTATTGCATATGACTGCATTTGCCGGCGCTGCTACGGAACATTGCAAAATCATACCCTCATGGATAGGATTCCTTCCCCCTCGCAACCCTCCCCCTCCCCAAATATGGCTCGGCGATGGGCTCGACGCTTCGAGCGCTATTGCTGTACCTGGATCACCTACTTCCCCCTGGCCTTCGTCTACGGCCTCACCACCTGGGCCGTATGGGTGGTTGTTAATATAGGCGCCAGCACAACATCCAAACCTTCTTGGACAGGTTGGTATTCTCCGTTTTGTCTCAACTTCGGGCTTGTGCTGCCTCAACTGTAAATCTTGTGCCGGCCAAAATTAGATCTGCCTAAGAAAGATTGGGAGCTTAAGTTAGAGACTAACAGACACGTCAAATAGGAACTAAATCTTCGATCGGCGGCGTCCTTCTCTACCTCTTACTCAACTGGTCCTATACCACTGCCGTTTTCATAGACCCCGGCAGCACGACCAGCTCCAACGGTTACTCGAGTCTACCGACCGTCAACCCACCCCACGCTACCTCCTTCACAGTCAAGTCCAATGGAGAAACACGATTCTGCAAGAAATGCCAGGCGCGCAAGCCCGACCGCGCCCACCACTGCTCGACATGCCGCCGCTGCGTACTCAAGATGGACCACCACTGCCCCTGGCTCGCTACCTGCATCGGCCTGCGCAACTACAAACCATTCCTGCTATTCCTAATCTATACCACGCTATTCTGCTTCTACAGCTTCGCCGTTTCGGGGTCATGGGTGTACGAGGAGCTGCTGAGCCAGACCGTGTATACGGATACGGTGATGCCCGTTAACTTCATCATGCTGGCCGTTATTTCCGGAATAATTGGACTAGTTGTCGGCGCATTCACCGGCTGGCACATGCTCCTCGCTAGCAGAAACCAGACGACCATCGAGTGTCTAGAGAAGACTCGTTACGCGCAGGTGTACGCAAGCAAGATACGCAGGGAGATGGACCGCCAAATACAGCAGCAGTCCGCCGCACAGCGTCACGGAGAGGCTATTCCAACGCCAAGCTACGGTCAGCAGTTGCTGAATATTCACGCGAACGCACTACCCGGGATAACGAGAACGGAAGAAGGCGAGGTGAGATCAACCCGGGACTATGACGATGTATCATCGCCGCTGTCGTACGAGGAACTAGAACAGTACCGTGCTAGGAAACGATACGAGGATTATCTTGACGAGCAGGATTCCGAGAAGCTGCCGAATGCTTTCGATCTCGGCGCCAAGGATAACTTCAAACACCTATTTGGCCCCAAGCCCTTACTCTGGTTCTTCCCGATCATCAACACGACTGGCGACGGCTGGAACTGGCAAGCAAGCCCCAAGTGGTTGGCTGCACGAGACAGGATCGCGCGGGAGCGTGAGCAGCAGAGGCAGAGAGAACGTGCAGCCGGATGGGGTGAGCCGGATCCTACACCCGTTTCCATCACCACGGAACGACCGAACGGAGCTGGTAGACATTACTTGGCGTCCCCGACGCTACCCCAGAGCGGTCGGCGTACACCCTCCAAGGCGGATCGCGTGCTGGGACGAGATCCGAACCTCTACGCCGACGAACCAGCTACTTCCGTGTCGATGAGAACCCTAAATCGGCACGGCCACGACATCGAGGACGAATTTGACGATAGCAGCGATGAGGAAGATGCGGAGAGCAAGGCGATGAACCTGGTCACCAATGGCGCGTGGGCCAAGAGCGGCGCCAGCGGTTTATTACGGAAATCTTCGTCCAGAACGAGCAATAAGTCCAGTCCGTTGCGGAATCCGACGACACACGATGACGACGGGGTCGATTAGTATCAGTCCCCGTCTTTTATTCGAAGGTGGAGGGCGAGCAGGTGAATTATAGGGTTTCGTGTGTGTGTGTGTGTGTGTTTTAATGGATATATCAAACTTATGCATGGCCTTGGCGTTGGTTGAGATATGTAAAGCCGATTACGACACTATCTGGTCTTTTTTTTTTTCTTGAGGCGGTCATTGGGAAACTCGGTTTCGGTGGTCTCAATTGAATGGACTTGCCAGTCGGTGAAGGGGAAAAGGGGAAGGGGGGAGATTTTTGGTTACGGCAAATGAGCCACACGATTGTTGTATAATGGAACGGGGGATCAGGTTCTACCTCTTGGAATAAAGGGGGTAGAGAACATGGAACGTGGAATTGCATTCTCATACATGATTATAATTATCTTATACCAGATTTTACCAAGCTATCTGACCTCTGATTACCTACGCGGATTATGCGAGTTGTCTACGCTCAGATAGCTGCCTTTCAATGCGGTTGCTGACTTGATCAAACCTGAACGAGCTGAGAAGCTTCGGACATGGCCAGTACCTACTGATCAAACTGGGATAAGGTCCTTCATAGGAGCTTATAATCCCTATCGCAAGTGAATAAAGAACTGCTCTGAAATAAACAGGCCTCTCAACAAGCTTAAAGGAGATATGGACTTCAGATAAATTAAAACTAAGGCTTATTCTTTCGCCATTCTGAAGGAAATGGCAGCATCAGCAGTTAAGATGCACGACCATGAGTTTGACAAGCCAGTTGAGCTGTTTTCTAATGCTTTAGGAAGAGGTGCTGGTTACTTGATCACCTAACAACAGAAGGCTATCACTGTTCCTTTAGTCTACGACAGCTTTCTCTTCATAAGGACACAGCGCAATTATGGTACCTACAAGAGAGAACTTTGCACTTCTTGTACCAAGGGTCGTTCAGATACTTGAAAGCGATTGGCGATTGCGTAGTTGGCAGAAGATCTAATGCTCTCAAACAGAGAACATCGGCGCGCATAATCGAATCAAAACCTTCCGGGCCGTCACTCCAAATCCAGCAGCTTTTCCAGTTATTAGAGATCTCGAGTTTTCAACTCTTAAGCCTACCCTCCAGCTTAACAAGATTATCGTCATATAACTCGTCCACCTTTAAGGTGCGCTCAACTTCCGTCAGAGATTTGAGCATGTGCTCATATCCTCCTATTCCATCCTTCCAATGCCACACCCCCTTCTGATCCATACAATCATATATCTCCATCAAGTTGTGGGATGAGTGCGTTAGCAACCCCCAGAGATTGTATGGTGTTCCAGCCACTAACGACGGCAAGGACACGTAGAAATTGCTTCATTAAAAAGATTCACAGGGAACCCATCCCTCCTTATTCAACTCTTTAGCAGCCTCCACCAGGAAGTTGGACCACTGTTCTAAGTCTCCACCAGGAAGTAAAACCACTGCTCTAGACCAAGACGAGATAATCTAGGTGGCAGGTACACTTGGCAAATCTCGTTACAAAGTGCAAGGCTTGTCCTACTACAGCTGGTGTCGTTGGAGTCCGAGTCGCAACTGCTGCTGTGGTTAAATTGTTGATGTGTTGACTGTGGCCGTCTCCGCTACCGCCCAGTAAGGGGTCACTAGAGCCGGAAGGTGTTTCTGCTGCCGAGATATCCATTTCCTTTGCTAGCATTACCGTCGTCGCTCTCTCTTGGCTCTCGGTAGAGTACGCGGGGTTCTGTAATAGGCCTTGGGATGGTATATATGTCGTTGTGCTCGCGATGCTCGTGAAGTATTTCTGGGTCTGAAATTTTGTGTTGGTCCCTTCACCGGAATAACTGTGCTTATCCGTACCTGCCTGTATCAAGTACGCACGGTTAAGCGGCCGACCCTGGCCAGCTCAAGGACCTTCTGTTAACCCTATCACCTTGTGCCTCATCTAAACCGTTATCACTCTCTTCTCAATTCGCCCCTTCAGTGAAACTCTACCGTCAAATAACGTATCCCTTAGCAGCAGATGATCCCATTACTGAAGCAGGGTTTCCAGAGGGTCCCTAAGATCCTGAGGGATTTCAGAATGCCCCGTGAATAACACCTTAGATGTAGAACCTCTGGCACGAGACTCCCTATCTGAAGTGGCAGCGCGAGTATCCGACGCGGCACTTTCGACGTTGTCAAACCACTTGTAGATCCGGTCGTATGGCGACTGGCGCGACTGGCGACCAGACCCGTCGACTTGCGCCAGCTCAGACGCCCGGCGGGTTCTCTAGCGCGTGTGGCTCTAACTCTGACTCTGCACTGAAGCCTTGAATGCCGGGCAGGACTTAGCTGTGTGGTCTGATACCGACGGCCGGCGGCGGGTTGCTCGTTCTGCGGGTTTCACTACCATGATATTGTTGTTTGTCTCCGTTTCGAATTGAGACCATAGAATGACCCCGCGGGCCCGGCGTATTGTTCGAGAAAAGCATGTCGAGCCTAGATTTCCGATGTCCGGCAAGCTGTCGGCAACATTTTCAGCCAGCCGCCAGGCGTAGTCCGAAAAGGGGAGAGCTCACGGCAGTCCAAGCGTAACTTGTACCCGGTCCTGTACAGCCACCTCGACGCGGACCTCGGCAGCATGTATTTGTAGTAGAGCCGAACGGGGTAGACGTCAAGTGTAGGCTGAGACGGTGTTCCAGGTCTCGTCCCAACCATTACCCAGCCAAGGCAAATGGTGGTACCTGAAGACATCGATGATCCGTCAGCGTCTTGTTTTTGAAGACTTGATTTACAGCTCATCAACTCACCAGAGGGATTGCGAGTGATACTAGAGCATTGAGGGCATCGACGTCGGTCAACCAAGCCTTATGGCACCGTTCCGGTATGTCTTGTTCGAGGGCCATCGGTCCGATGATCCGGAATGTTGCATGCACGACATGCTTGCCGGCATCGTCAATACTTTTCGGTTATTGGGGAGCTGAGAGAGAGAGAGTCCGGCGATGATAGATGGGAATGATTACTTTGTTGTGTTCTTGCTCCCCTTACGAAAAAGGTGGTGGGAAACTAATGAAAAATCACACATATGCTAGATTCGAGAAAGCCATCTGAATAGGATTGATTGCAAATAGAGTTTACTCATGATTCATGACACAACCTTATCTAGTGCCTGCCTTATATACCTCACATGTAGGCAGCCAGGACTCCTAGCGTCATGGTTTAGGGCAGTACGCCTGGCTAAATTACGTATCCTTCCGTACCTACTTTAGTAAATAATTATTTGGCAGACCAGATGGTGTTGCAAGCTGCTCCTGACGAATATGATCCATAATCCTAATGTATGTGCGCAAAAAGTGACCTGAGTTGGTTTAGGCTTCGGGTATCTCTCCAGCTGAACGACCGAGAGTGTCAATCAGCTGAGAATACACAAGACTTACACAATTGAAACTCCAGCTTGAATGATTAACAGAGGAGAACTGGTACTATGAGTTCGAGGGCGTCCACATGAATAGACGCCCTTTCCAAAGATAGACACATTACCATCAAAACATGACGGATTCATTATTCTAAGTTAAAATATCAAGTTTCATATGATAGCTCAAGATGCATTTTTAGTAATTGTAGATACATATAAACGAAGGCTATTGGCTTAATCTATAGTTCATCGTCGTCATCTTACTATCTACCCTTGTTTACTTAATATAAAGTGAGCCAATATCTAGCTTGTTCTTCGCCGTAGCCTTAAACCTGTTCTCACCAATTCACACATTGCTATTCAAAGCCAACATGCCATTTACAAGCATGACAAGCATTGTTCAATGCTTTATTCTCCTTTCCTATAAATTTCTGTAGCTACTACCTAGGTAGGTATTGATTAGGTGCATACCTAGTATTTGGCGTAATTGTCGCACTATCGTGGTTAAACCTACATTTACAAAGTAGATTACAAGTACTAATGCTCTAGGCGGGTATACGCACTTGGAAAAACGAAAAAAAAAAAAAAAAAAAAGAGAAAAACACAGTTGCTCACCGCTGGATTCGAACCAACCGGCCCTCGTACTTTGGTGCGAAAACCCCCAGGAGTTAACCATTGCTCCCAGTGAACCTTTTAGACGTGCTGCTATGGGTTCGTTACGGCGCTATCCCGAATCCTAGCTGAAATAGGTATGCTTTTTTGTGATGTGATGAAATGTCAGTTATTTAATTCTGATAATCACGTCTATGATGAGAACATAAGTACCTATGGATGTATTTGCTTATATACCAATTCAAAGCTGTCAACTGCGATGATTAGTTAATTATATCACGCCCTAGCTAGTAGAAATTCACTTGCAGGAGATGAAATCTAGGCTCGTTGTCATCACTACCTAAGTTACGTGCACAAACTAAATCCGAGAGTGCCAGCATCAATTTCAAGTGGGCGATTAGTATTTACATTTCTCATCTTAGTTTAAGATGACTCTTGGCTTCGTAGTTGTAAATCAATGGGGGCTCAACTCCTTTAGATGTCACCATTTGCAGGTTCTTATTCTACCCCCTTCTTCTATTTCAGATCGCACGTAGGGAGACAAATCGCAAAATGGTTCCCTCTACTTAACTTGGGTCGATTTCGAACACAAGAATTGTTATATTTAATCACTTGTCACACCTATAAGTATCTAACTGTCCCCTATATGTACTACGAGCATTATGTTCAGTCAAGCTGGCAATTGATCCGACTGTCCCGTAGCATCAGTTGCCTCAGCCAGGATTTTGACACAAAAGAAAAGCAACTTAAAAAACCAAACTTACACCACTATGAGTTTCTGAATTGGATGTGGGGATTTGTATACTTAGTATCAAAAAATACAAAACATACAACACCGGGGATTCACTAGTCGTCACCGACCTAGTTACTGGTCCGGCGGTATCTGGGTTATCTATGGGAGAGCGGACGGGATCCCGAGTTCTCCAGATCCTATGGTCGTATGTGGAAGATGAGAGTCTTATTACGGTATATGTAGATGTCATCATGAACGTGGTAGCCGCACAAGTCCCAAAGTTATCCCCTTTCACCACCCCCTTTTTTCAAAGATGCGAAATTCTATAAACCTCTGAACGTCACTTGTGTGGTTTTTTATTGAAAGTCGGTAGCAAACTTCACATTCACGAACTTAGCCCTAACCTGAAAGCTCGGGTCTCTCTACAAAAGCTTCTCCTAGTGATTTGCATTGATGAATTCTTCGAAGTGCTTACATTAATTTTCTCATTTACTGGAACACAATATCGTAATGCACTAAATCTAATACGAATACGGAGAGATTCGCCTCGATCTGCAAACGAATCCCTTGTTGTCGCAGGACTAAAGCATAAGCACTATATTAGAAACTCGTGGAATAGTGCTAGTTGTGTACGCCTTGCTAGCAATTCATGATCCCAACATATCTACTTACCTTTCAAGGATCGGAAGCAAATATCAAAAGGGGTTAAACGGATACGATCATCACCGAAGCAATAGTTATCATGAAACGACTTCTTTGTTTACTTCTACAGCAAACTATCTACTTCCGAGGCTATCTATTGCCTGCCGAGGTTGACGGCGAGGCCGTTGAAGTGTCACGCATCAAACTACCATGTATATAGCTCACTCGCCCCCTTTCAACGCTGCTTGCATACGGCATCGGGCAGGGGGGGGGGGGGGGGGGGGGAAAGAGACGCCCCAAAACCACCAGGCGGGGAAGAGAGCCCGGGGCGAAAGCCAAGGAGCACACACCACGAGGGAAACCCCCCCCCGCCGCGGAAACAGCA
>MU376172.1:205839-409955 GCA_022495205.1 Hypoxylon sp. FL1150
TGCCTTTTCTTTCCCACTCATAACACACTATTGTAACCCCCCACCCCCCCACTACCACACGCGGGTTCCCTGCGTGCGGGGGGGGGGGGGGGGGGGGGGCGGCTTCAGCTATGCACGCTAAACGGCAAAGGGTTCAAGAGCGCCGGCTTGGCAAACGATCGAGATAACCCAAAGACGGGAACGCCGCAGCAGCCGCGGAGATGCGGCAAACAACCGCGTCTCAGCTTAACTTTCTACTTCTCTCTCTTCTCTCTCCCTCTCCCTTCCTCTCCCTCTCCCTTCCAAACCCCCGTACCCCATACCCATTAAACCCCCCTTGCATGACGAGTAGATTAAATCTCGGCAGCAGATAAGGGGACGGGATGGGGGAGGGGGCCAAAAAAGCACAGTCCCACCAACCTGCCAACTGTCACGGAAGATATACCCGCCCGCACCCCCATGCTCGGTGTGGCCTTGACAAACCGACCCAGGCCGCTGAAACAGAACGGAGGCCTTCCTTCACGCATGGCCCTACAGTATTTGTCCATCCCATCCCATCGTATTGTACAACGGACGTTCTCGTCCGGCTGTCCCTTCTCGATTCAGGGTCTTCTTCGTCGTCATTATTCCTGTTTTATTTTTTTTTCCTCTCTTCCACACCGAAGCGTTGCCCCGGTGGAACCGAAAGGGCCCCCAAAAAGAGGGGGGAAACGAAACATGTCGTCTCGTCTTCGTCACTTTGCATGCGGTCGCGAAACGGGAAATGCAGACGCACGGAGCTAAAATAGGGGGGAAGTGGGAGTGGGTGGGAAACACCACGCGCCGTCCCGCGCGATCAGCCCAGGCATCACGCGATTTAGCGTGTAACTCTTATCAACGTCAAAATCACGCGGGAGGCAAGTAGGTGACTAGAGCGACAATTAATCAGAATAACATTCTGAAAACTAGGTACCCAAGTATCTAGACACCCGAAGAGAAAAAGAGAACGGTCGCCTTTCTTTTTCTCCTCGGAAGCGGTCCATAGCGATATCGGCCGAGACCGCCGCTCCCTGTCCAGTAGGGTAAAATCAAAGCCCGAGCGTCAGATATATAGGACATGGGGTTGCACGGCGTTGGACAAGAGATGTCCGGGGCCAAATGGGAACAAAAGGCGTAGAGAGAGTGAGCGTAAAAAAAAAAATTAGATAGATAGATGGATGAATTAACTCGCGTGCACGCTCGGGTTCCCTCTCGATCGCGCAGGGAGCCACGGGTTGTTGGGGCCGTTTCTGCGGTACGACGCGAGTCGTCCCCTTTCTCCCAATACCTAAAGCTTAAAGGTACGACTTGATAGATCGTCGACCACCAGGGCGTACAGGCACAGGTACAGGATAGCATGCGCATCTGCAGTCAGCGAGGATCGGCTTGCGAGGTCGGCCCTGATTTGATGTATCACTCCATCGGTGTCGCTGGCGCGCGCGCACCACCGCTACCACCCAGTTTGTCTTGATAGGATGATATGTGGCATGACAGGGGCCGATCCGATCGCCCGTCGTGTGTTTGTGGCCGTGGACTTGCGTGGTAGAGGATGATTCGGTCATCGTCGACGATCCGCATGGGCATCGTGGATGAATATGCCGATGTATAGATGATCCCGCGAGGCACAGACATCCGTTTGGCTTGGTTCTGCTTTTGCAAGGCTCGACCTTGTTGGATACGGTCAGGAGGTGGCCCAATCAAGAGCTACGCTCGGCAAGGCAACCAGATGAGGCGTCCAGGTACCACAGCGTTGGGCTGGCATTACGGAATATGGGATTTGCGTTGCCGGGAGCGTACAGATACTAAGCAAGATGCATGATCCAGCAGTGGGGGGTTAAGAAAGAGAGGTGAGGAGGGCCACCACACCTGGCTGGCTGGCTGCCCGGTCCAACCTTTTTTGGCAGCTGAGGGACACGAGAGGAGGGACTGTGATACGTTTCACCACCCCACAGAATCTGACACTCTCGTGTAAGACACCACAAATTTCTGCATGAGATAGATGATATCAGTGGCACGTATATGTAGGAGAAAAAAAGCTGTGTAGCCCAAAGCAAGGTAAGCAGCTGAGCCTGCAAATGCGAAAGGACCGCCAGCTGCTGGACTCGTACCAACCAAATGTTCATGATGCGATGCCAGCTGCTTCGGCGCCCCATCCTCTAGCCTACTAGTCCGCCGACTTAGCACCGTGATGGATAACGGCAGACGAAGCCAGATCCAGTCGTGTATAGTAATACTTGATTCCAGTCGTCCCCTTTATCCCCCCTTTCTTCTCCATCTCCCGAGAGTAAGCCCACATATAGCAAGGAAAGGGGGGAATGATCAGGAAATGCCACGTCAAGTAGCGCGATACGGATTTATTAAGAAATAAACACATAGAAAAATAAAAGGAAGGTAAGCCAAAGGGGACGGTATCCTGACAACACGTGCGGGTAGCTACAGTGGTGTTGGACGACTCCTTACATATGCATATACCGTAGCCCTGTGACACAAACAACGAATGGGGCGCCGGGTTGCGGCTCACTAATAATACGTCAGCCGAAAAAAAAGCTGGGTATGGTATTTCCGGGCGTGCGTGCGCCTTCGTCGCCAAGGACATGAACCTTGGGCTTCCTTCACACACTCACAGGCGAGCTGCAGAGGGCCGATTCTGGGCAAAGACCAACAAGCAAAGCGGCACCGAGGCAAAAAAAAAAAAAAAAAAAAGAAAATAATAGAAAATAAATAAGATCACCCTATATTTCGTTTCGCCGATCCTGGTCCGAAGCGGAGACGTCAGGTCCAAGCGCGCAGTTGGCCGGCCTGTGTGGTCTGCAGGGCTGGAATGAAATGAAACCCGGGAATAACCCTCCGAGCAGTGTGGCATTCCAAACCGTGTTCTGGCCGACTCGTAACTCGGAGGCCAGACCGGTTCAGGGGGGCTTGCGTTTTCTTTTTCTTTTTCTCTCCCAGCTCGTAAGGGTCTCCAAGAAGGCCGCCTCGGACCGAATCTGGCCTAGGGGAGCGGAAAGGTGCAGCAGGCGCCGAGTGCATGATTCCTGCAGCATCAAGGTGCTGGGTAGGCCATGGCGCAGGGTACAAGCCAAGGGAGAGAGGGTAGTAGTGGTACCAGTGCCAGGGCGTGTCGTTATTTGGACGCCCCGCGGACACATCGTGATGATGCTCAGATGACCCAAGATTCCCAGCGGTGGTCACTGCTACCGTAGCGGCGTAGGATGTACGATAGGAAGATCTCGCTGGGCGACTCGAGGCTAATCATTTCCGAGGCGGTCAGACGCCCAGCGGGAGTGTTAACCAGGTCTAGGCTCACGCAAAAACGCAACTATAGCATGACTGCAGATGCGAAGGAATGGCCTATAGTGACAATGGTTATACAGCTGATGAAACACTGCGATAACGTGCTGGGTTGTCAGAGGAATGGCGGTCGGATCGTCTACTGCTACCAAATCGAGCGTTGCGAACCTTGAGTTGCTGCAAGCTGGGAAAGAAAATCACCTTAGAAGGGCCCCTGTTCTATAGCGATGACCACACTTAAGAACAAGCATCAGAGGCTCTGCGGAGAAACTAAGTTACCCAGCTAAACGGAGAGGCGAGGGACGGGACGCGCGGAAAGGGGGGGATGGGAACGGCTCGGTGCGTCATTGGAATCTTGGGTCCCAAAAACCGAGGGTGCCGGGTTCTTTCTCTTCCCTATAACCTGTACCATGACTATTCCATTCAATAAGCCCTGCCTATATGGACTGATATAATGTCTTCTTATGGGGGAACCGGCTCGCTGAATATTGCTTCTAAGCCTATGGCTCAGTCATCCAAATAGGACGCGTAGCGAGGGACTGTGCGTCTAGACCGCAACAAGACGACGGTTAATGACGACGTTAATCGTATAATTCTTTGTCAGGCCACTGCAATGTCCTCTTTTCGGGTTACCAGAATCCGAATCGGGACGGTTCTGCTCGCGTGAGGTAGCCGACGTAAGGTAAGCTGATACTAAAAATGTCCAAAAGCGTTGTGCGTCGCTTAGTCGCTGCAGAATAATATTTTTTTTTGACTGACTCTGTCTAATTTCTTTTTAGTACCGCTAGCACCCGTGCTCTGTGCCGCTATGGCTCCGGGGGGAACATAGCAGGCGGCATGTATCTAAAAGTCCACAATGCATGGCTGGCCCGTCCCAGTAAGTACCGATACCAAATGCTACTCTGAGTACCAGATGGCGTCGATTCAACTGCCCTTGTTGACGATCAGGTTCGACCCCAAAGGCTAGAGGGAAACCTGCAGCGAGGGCGCAGGGGGGCTCAACTTGCTGGGTCCGGCCGGCAGTGGATAGGGAACCGCAATAAAATGATATGTCACTCTGTTCGCTCCTCCTGCTGACTGCCTTTGAGGCTGACTGACCTTGGATTTGCCGTGGTGAGAGGCAGGTGTAGTATGTAGGCTCCGTCTCGGGTTACTAGCTTCGTTAATCGTGGTTGACAGCGCATCAGAACGGACTTAGAGCATGCCACCGTGTCGCTACATCGTTGATCGCTATCCCATCACAATTCCATCATCGGGACAATCCTCAGCCTCGAATTTTTCCCTTAAGTCACGGGCGATGGTATGAGAGGCCTCATGATACTCCCCAGGATACCAAGGTGCTGCTCTTTTGGGCTCTTCTCTGCACGAAGCAGAGTTTAGAAACAGAGAGCCCTCTGGAGGATTGGTGATATGATAGCTCAGGTCGCACAGACGTACCGCTGCGACACATAATAAGTTTATTTCGGTGAGGATTGGCTGGTCTCACCGACTGACCTTTCCTATTGTGCCCGCGATTTCCCCTAACGTGTCAGATATGAGCGAGAGGAGACATGCAGCTAAGACGTATATGGTGTGGAAGTTCTCGTATACATCCTTCCGCGCAGGTTTCCGATCTAAAGGGGACGACGTGCAGATACCTAAGCACAAGGGCCGCCTACCCGAAAGATCGACATGAGGAGCTGATATGTAGTTAACGCTTGTCAATCAGGGGTTTACTAATAGCTTCTTCCTCTTTCAAACGGTGAGAAGAGTCGCGTTGAAGAAGCTAGGCCGTTTGAGCATGTGGCATACAGCCATATCGCGGGCAGCCGTTCAACGCACCTCACCTTTTTTACGTGACTTACACACGAACTCGGCCCTATAATTTAGCAGACTAAGACCTAGAGCCCGGGTACTTGAGGTAAGCCAGCCCTTCAGGGCTATGCCCACAGGGGCGCGGGTGGGCGGTCAAATGTGATCTATCACATTTTGTATTATCGCCAGCCCAAGAACAGGCCCGTTCCGGCTAGCTCGCTACCCAACCGAGAAGCCGGTCCCCATCTGTCGGCACCATTACAACCCAAGAATTCATCTGTGGCTTTTAAGCTTATACCCTTCGTGAGGGTGTCGTGCCTACATATACTATGTAGGTTTCAGCCCCTAGTGGGAAGTTGGATATCTGGAGAGACAAGGGGGCCGGGGCAGTCGCATTATCGCTGTTTGCGAATGACGTTTGCGGGTGGTTGTCGCACAAGAACAATAATTGAAGTCGAAGCAAGCAATGGCTAGCTTCCAAGGTGAGCGCCACCTTTTTTTGCGGACTGTATTCTGCAAGCTCGATGAAACGTCAGAGGTCTGTCCGAACATGTTCCCTTGCATGGGTAGCGAGCATGGCTTGCTGCTGGTAATATCC
The DNA here is from genome assembly GCA_022495205.1 of Hypoxylon sp. FL1150. Lineage (NCBI taxonomy): Eukaryota > Fungi > Ascomycota > Sordariomycetes > Xylariales > Hypoxylaceae > Hypoxylon > Hypoxylon sp. FL1150. Next base: position 211,520 of record MU376172.1, read on the forward strand.
TGTAGCCTATGAACCTGTCGCAATCCCGGCGTCAGATCAGGTTCAGCACAACCTGCATTGACAGGTCTGTGGGGTAAAATGCGCCACAGCGACCGCTGGCGCACACACAGAACATTCTTATTCTCCATGGCAGGAGCTTCGGTATACGGATCGCGTCCAATCTTAGCACTCCTTGCCTTGGCTGCCACTGGCATTTTACAGCTCGGATAAGCGAGGCAGAAGGCGATGTGTTAGACAAGGCTGCTTACTGCTTGATGCGGTGGTGCGGCCGCTGCTGATGCTTATCGTCAAGGAGGGCATCGTGTTGACATGTATTGAATGTATTGGATATTGGATATTGCAGACTGCTATTAGAGGACGCGCCTGATATGCTCATTTGAACCGGCTGATGTTACTCGTACCAAGCCGCGTCATTATCAACTTACCTAGGTAGGTAGCGATAAGATGCAGCCTCGAGACGGAAGTTACAGGGGGCGCTAGGCTGCTCGGCCGTCAGAGACTGAAAGGGAAGAATACACGACCCCGATGGATCCGACGGCGTGGATAGGTCTCCAGTTTTATTCACGTGTGCTTGTGGGATCTGCCTGGGATGTTGGGCTAGTGGGAAGCGTCTCTCACTCGCTGGAAGCTTTCTAGAAGAGGAAACGGAGTTCGACGAGCATTCTTGGCTCTTCGGCTCAATGCACGACCGCCTCGTCCAATAGGGCGTCGCTGCACCGTCGGCTCGCTGCAAAACCCAGACCTAGCGTAGTGACTGACTCCCTTCCGGACCGTTGCATCTCGTCGTCGTATCGCTTAAGCTTTCAAGTTGGGGGCCTTCCCACCAGAGCAACGTCGGGCCTGCAAGTATAAATGAAATACCCCCACGACGACAAGCACGTTGTTGATGAGTTGATGAGCGATTGATTAACACAGCGGCACATGACGAGAATCGGTGCGGTGAACCTTGGGTCGGCGGCAACTGACGATGCTGGACCTGGGGACGGTGACCAAGCAAACCCCCATTGCATTGGGATTGGGGGGCCTACCATGAACTTCCGCAAATTGTCGTACGATGCGTACGACGTGTGGAGATGGACGAGAGGGCCGAGGGGAATGAGAGGACGGCCCCCGGGGCTTTCGATCCTCTCGGGGAGACTCTGACACTTTGGTAAAGCAAGCTACCATAGTACTCTACCGTAGCGCCGCAGCTCGAAACCCTGGAACGGGTATTGTCGCTGATTCACATGAGCACGGCAAATGGATCTGTGATACTGTCTACCTTAGCCTCCGCGAAGTAGAATGGAAGACGTGGATCGCGTAGGCGCGAACCGGAATCCCATTGTGGAGGTAGAAATGCCATTCTTTACCGTGCAGCAAACCAATATTTATTTTAGTGATGGGTAATGGGACCAGCCGACTAACCGCTAGGTTAAGCTGCTAACTCTCTAGGTTAGGTACGTCTCTAATTTGGCCACTAAAACAATAACCGCTAAACAACGTGCAGGCTGGTGGAAATCCTTTTTTTCTTGGTTTGCTCCGACTTATTGGCTTTCCCACGCAGCCCACGCTCGAAGCCGAAGTCAGGGCTGTCGGACGGCGATCATCGGGTAACCGTCGATGTGCGGCACTGCCATCACACGGCGCCGGCGGCCAAATAATGCTCCAATCTACCGAAGTTCTAGATTGAAACAGGTAGGTAATATTCCAATTTCGCATCTCGATGATTCTCTAGGACTCGGGACTGGATAATGACTGGACAGCGCTACTTGGCCACGGTTCAGTTGGTTCCCCTCTATGAGACTACCCCACGTTAAGGTGTCACAGCTATAGCCCTTCCCTTTTCGCGGCCTATGGGACAAGATAGACCTTAGACAGACCACTGCTAGGTACCGAGGGCTACCATAGCAGTCAGACAAGAACGGGGCAGGGTACGCGTTCTCGAGGATGACATTTCTAATTAATGGATATTGCTAGTCACGATGAAACGGGAAGCGAGAAGGTTCTTTTACAGGTCGGTCATCAATCCAGTGCCGGTAGGATGTAGTACGGGCACAACGCAGCAGCGTCGTAGTTTGCGGTCGTTTAGTCGAATGGCGCAAACAGTCATTCTGCTTCATTCCTCTGCCAGGCTCTGCCCCGGGCGAGGAATCTGACATAGATTAGATCCTTTGCGTCACCAGTACCAGATGAGAAGCTGTAGGCGATGAAGGTGTCCCGTCATATGTCCCGTCATATGTCCCATTATACACCCCGTCGAATGCCTACGTGGAGCGCATTATCACAATCAAGCAGAAGAGGGGCCGATGCTTCGTCATCCTCGTTGCAGGTGATGCTGAGTATCAACGTCGAGATGCTTATCGGGGCGCATGATGATAGAGTATGGCCCTTTTTTGGATACGTCTAGCCGGTGGAGCTGAGGTGCCGTCTTCGCGGGATCGATACCTAGACGAGGAATGCATATCTACTTTTGGATGCACGTGGCGGCGAGCCAATGCACGATGCGCAGTATGAGCTATATCTTAGAAACTAATCGAAACGGTCTCTCAAATACGTTCTCGGGATGAATAGCGGATAAACGGTCGGTAAACCGGAAAGATGCGAGATGTAATGAAATTTTGGGTCAGTGTGATTAAACATACCTATTGATATCTCTTCGGCAATAGGACATATGAGGGTGTTATCTACATGGAAGCGGACCAGAAGCAAAAGGAAGATAGGTACTATCGGAAATGCTATAGAAATTATGGAATATCACATGCATTGTAGATATTCTGCGTCGCAGATCGCTGGTGATGCCGCAAATCCGTCTGGGACAAATTGAAAGAGTGGCCCTGGCGCTGCCGAACTGCGGCACCATCGCACTGACGGTTCCTATTATTTCGGCGCCCTCACGTTCACAGTAAATAACCCTAAAAAGGGGCCGCTCTACCATATAGCCGATGGGAAGCGTCAAAGCATAGCATCTCTTGCAGTTCTAGGTATGGCTTGCCGGTCCCGAACGCGTCCCACCTTTTCACATCCGATACGCTATTGCAACAACATCATCGAGATTATCGATGCACTATCGGAGGCCGAGCTAGGTTTTGGCTAGACATACTCCGAAAGCGTGTAAAACCTTATAAGTGCTCATTGCTCCGAGCTCGTCGGAGGTATATGATGTATCGTGTTGTAGCTAGACTCTTGTAACCAATATAGATACTTACTGCTTGGTAACAACAAGGATGAATAATGTGGCGGCCGTTCCATCCCCGGCAAATACGAAAGACCATACAGAAGTGTAAGTGTTAGTATAGTAGACACAGTAGACACAGTAGACACAGTAAACATAGGTGTACGGTCAAGCCCAATGTCAACCCTTCCCATGCAGGTCTGACGAAATACATACTAGATGGCCTAATAGCGATAGTAACAACTTGCTGTCTCTTAGGTTTTAATTCGGCATCAGGGTTCCGGTGCGGTCAGGTTTCAGCGCATGGTGCGCCGACTGCCTCATCCGGAAACTACTAAGTAATCGTTACGCTTTGATGGCAGATGGGGGCTGAAGGGTGATCGATTACCGAAGGGGTATAATAGACAGGCAAACAAGTGGACAGTGGCCGAGGGGGAGGTAGAGGTAGACAAGCGATCCCGGTGTGTGATCCGTTACCCGTCGCGGGTTCCCGTCTCAAGTTGCCGTCGCCGTACCCCGCGGTTGTATTCCTCAGCCGAACGAGGAGAGGGCGCCGAAGATCAGAACCCCTGGAGCGCCCCTTTCCGACGCTTTGGCTCGTGGCTTGAAGGAAGCGGAATCGTGAACATGGGGGGGCCGGTCAGAGGAAGGTGACGTGTGGCACAAGGTGGTGTGTTCGACAAGTGAAAAATTACACGAGAAAAATGAGAACCAGAATTATGGAGGGGCTGATCGTGAGGCTCGTCAGCCAGTCAGCTGCAAAATTGCCGCGAGGGGATCAGCTCCTTGACAACTGGCCCGCATGCAGGCCTTGCCCGTTTCGCGCAATGCACCGTATAAAACAATGCATGGACGCACGCTCGCACACTCATTTATGGTAGGCCACAGCTGGATCGGCGGTATTTCCGTAGGCAATCCCTCATTATTTCTCTCTCCCTCTGCCATCCCCATCTCCATCTCTCCACAGGCCGAGCGACGCCGGCGAATGTTATGGTGAGCAGTTCACGGATGCATGCTTTTGTGGTATTGGAGAAACCCGACCACTGAAGGGCCTGACATGGGCACTGGTTGCGTTTTTCAATCTCCGGTTGCAGGGCCGGGGCTGCACTCACAGGATGCCGCACGTAACGACGAAAGAGAAGCGCTAGAGGTGCCATGAGCGATCGTCTCTCCTTCCCCGGCCTGCCGCGAACCCTGAAGCCGGCTACGCGATGTTTCTTTTTTGTTGTAACATCATGACAGATTATGTCGAGGGGCATGGGTAGGCAGTGAGTACCTAAATAAGTGGCGTTGCGGCCCTGCATGCGTCGGACAACATTCGACATCCCGAGGTTCAATGCAGTCAGCTAGCTCCGTAGATCCCCACGTTCGTATCATATTTGCCTGCGTGGGAGAAAGTTGGAAGTCGAGATAAGAGTGGATATGTGATATGTACGGGGGGATCAAGTGATGAGTCGAAATACAATCTTGAAACCGAACTTGCACGTAAGACGGGTAGACGATGCGAGTACGATACGAGTCCGGGGAAATGCCCATGGCGACGAGGCAGGGCACGCGACATTGGCGGCTCGCTGTGCAACCAGGGCGCGGGGGCCGATCCGAAAGGCAAAGCTCTGCAGCAGTGTGACGATGTCGTGTCCGTGGGCAGAGTAAAGCTGGTTGCTGAATGATATGCGAAGTTGCATAAGGGAGGGTCTAGAGTATTGTGTCTTCATTCAAAGCAACCTCCAAGGGGGAAGACCGTGGCAAACCGTGCGGTTGGTCGAGTTGTCTGGTTTGTTGCTGCTAAAACTTGCCTGCAGTAGTACCTTCAGTAGGTATAGGTAAGTCTACATCGCGATCCGGCTCGTTCTAAGATGGGACAGCAAGCCTCTAGTGCCAGGGAGCTAGGGGATGGCATACATTCTCTGCGAGCCGCTCTTAGCGAGGTTGATGCGCAGAAAAAGGCAGTGGCTTGCAGCAATGCAGCAGAAATCGTCATTGTTGTTCGAAAGCCCTACGCAGTTGGCGTGGGCCTTTTTTTTTTCTTTACTCTTTACGTGCATGGGGACGTTACCTCGCGTCGTGGTTTGATGCTAGGTACGCCAGTCCCGGATCGTCGTGAAGGCATGCAATACCTACAATACCTGCAAGACCTGCAACTATTTGGGCATTACGGTATCACGACATTGCAGTATTGCAGCCATGTCCAGGGTAAAAGGCCGAAGGGCGACACAACCCCCCGCGTCGACGATGTCGAGAAAGAGGAGTCTTGAGAAAGGCGGGGAGGCTATAATCGTGGCCATATCCTGCTTGCTCCCCCTGGATGGTGATCCATCTACAGCACCATTGCTTTTTACATGCGGGAAAACCCGCTGCCGCCGCCTATTATAGACATGCTTAAGAAAATGATGATGATGTGAGTATCCTCCCAAGCTTCGCGAGAATGCCGTAGGCAGAGAAAATAAGAAATACCCCTGATATCGCAGGCACTGCCCTGCAGAGTGGAAAGACATTGTAGCATGGTCACGGTCGAGAAGATCCTCGTGACACCTGCCCCTGGCTTGTTGCACGCATATTATAAAGAAGGGTAAAGACGTCAAGCCAATCAACTTGGCGATGTCTTTCATTAGGCGGCCTCGATAGCACCAGTCAGCGCTCGCATCTATTCTAGAACGGGGTTTCCCATTAATCGCAGCAAGGATTACACGGGAGCCTATGATACGTATCCGGGCCTGTCACCAAGATTGGGCACTTTTTCGATCTCGCATTTCAACAGATGCTTTACAGGGAGAAAGGGAGATCAAGGGCCATTTATTCGACGACGGGAGTGATCATGTGTCTGGCGGGCCCAAGAGAGGGGTTCGTTTTTCGGACCTTGCTAACCTACAATCGTTACCAGACATGAAAGGTCCGAGACGACGGGTACGGCAAGGAGAACCTGACTGCGGCGCAATTGACGACACATTTCTACCCTTGTATAGTCCAGTCAAGGTGTTTTTTTGGTGATGTGCGTGATTTGACTCGACGATATCTCCACTAAGTCAGAACCGTCTGTGCCGAAGATGCCGGTGCATATCGTCCGTGACTCCGTGGCTTGCAGCTGGCTCCTCCCTAGGAAGTACAAAGCATAGGGCATCGGCGTCGTACGGACCTGATTGGATCAATTACTCCAAGACCTGTACAGCAACAAGCAACGACTCGATAGTCTTGCGCGTTACACTGCTACCCTCGAAGAAAGGACGTAATTACATACCTACGGGTTTTAGGCAAACAAGAACCTCGGAGGTTCGAGAAGAGAGAATCTAATGTTAGTAGCTTTCTGAATTAGGCTATGCGACGCCCGAGAATAGAGAGGAGCTGAATGTAAATGAATGTCCACTCGCCAATACCAATACCAATACCAATACCAATGCCAATAGTTTCAATGTTCCTAAGAAGCTGCATGCCGAGCAGTATGCTAAATTTGGTTCGGCTTATACTCTGTAGTGTTGGTGGCTGGTGGTCATGTCGTGCTCGTGGGACTCTGACTCTGCATGAGGTGATATTACGAGCCTAATATTCCGTACTCCCAATGCTATCTGCATGTGTGTGTTGCGGCATGTATGTGCTACAGTATGGGCTATACTATGTATGTGTCCATGTACTATGTAGGTAGAGGCGGTGGGCGCTTGGCGATGGTTGAATTTAGTGAGGCCGACCTAGCCTCGAAGGAATGCTGCGACATTGTGTGCATATCCAAATCCTATGCGGACAAGGACAAATACGATACGAAAATACGGTGTTGCGCAAGTCGATGGATCGATGTCGAGCGACGAGATTACGATTGGCTAGTCGTCTTGGAACCCCCTGACGCTAATTGCAGTATGACGATGTGGAGTTGGTACGCACCCAACATGGGTCTTGAGCAAGGCTGCAGAAGAAGGGGATCTGACTTCGAGAAGACCGTTTCGTTTCGCGACGGTAGTCTCAAATCGTCGTCGTCGCCTTTTTCTGCCAGCCTGCTAGCGTAGATAGCAAACCCCCGAATTGCCCGACGTTGAAACTTGACACGCTAGATCTGCCTGGATCTGGGGAAGATTGTCTTGACGTCGGAAGTCGTACGCTCTTACTAAATGATGATGGGCGTAGCGAGACGAATTGGAAGTCAACTCGCCTGTGGACGCCTGCGGCTGTGGAGAGACGAATTATTACAGGACCTGGTGATCGCGCTAGAAATTTTGACGTAATTCTTCATTCTTTATTTCGACTTCGGCACCATCTCCGCGTGCGTGGAAGGACTATGACCACGTCTCACGCATAGCACCGGCGCGAATCCTCCTTTCCTTCCTCGCCTACCAATTAATTTGTACATAGTAAAAGAATGCAAACTGGCATATCCACTCTTGCACCTCAAAATAGGAGTTGAGATTCTCCAAGGCCAAGGAACGTACCATAACCATGAACCATGTATGACGGTGAAGGAAACGGGACTAGAATATTCTAAAGCATTTCTAAAGTTGGAATGTCCAATTTTTTTCGTCTTCTTCGTCTACCTCGTCAACCATGATAGGCTTTTGGTTGTTAGTCATGTTTTTAATATAACACCATACCGACCACAAGTCTCTTAGGATCATACTGTTATCGTCCTTAATCCTATCAAGACACTTTAGAAGCGGTGAGTCGTTTAAGACAGCCAATTGGGTTAATTCCAGTCCCAAACTTATTACTCTCGGCTAGAGAGGACTATGTGACAAGCAAATGCTTGCAACCAATCAAAGCGCCCAGCTTCGATGTTCTGGGGGTAAGGACATCCGACAAGAAGGAAAGGAAGGCTTAGAGCTACCTAATGTCGTGCTGTTGGCCGGTTTTTCAACATCACCGCCGTAGCAGCCGTCATACGAGGCCGCGAGATCTACAGAACGGGGGTCGCGCCATGGGGCCATGCATGGTCGGCGTGTAAATGGTAGGTTGCGCCTGGCGCCTGGATGCTTTCACTGGTCGGGCACGCAGACGACGTTTTATCATTCTTGTCATTATCTATAGGTGACCATAAGACCAAAATCCACCGGTCCTATCGGGACGGGAACGAAGAAATCGCCAACAGACTACGGAGTTGGGCTACCCTTGCCAAGCCCGGTTTTATTCATCGGATAGCCATCCGTGAACGAGTGGCGGAGCCTCGTTAAGGGTAAGGTAGGAAGGCAGACGAAGATATTCCTTCGAGACCCCTAACAATATATATCTACATAGTGTCTTGCCTAAGGTAGGTTTATCTTGATTTGGGTGGGTTTCTCTCGTCGCTAGGGGGAAAGCCGGCGCGCATCATCGTATGTCTTGCAGCATTGGCAAGCCCCCCATCCTCCTACCTAGGTTTCAACTTTAGCTTGACATCCCGACTGCCGAAAAACAACCTTGAACGGGTTTGCTGGTTCGCCTCTTGAATCATTTCTGGACAGGGTTAAAAGGGATATCTCAAAAGAGAAGATTAAGGTTGGAGGGTGGCCATTTGTCGTGCATATCCCCCGACGCCCGCGATGCTGCTCACCACTTCACTGGTGCAGGCAAATTTCTACATATATGCGCATTTATGTTAAGATGAGGTCATTTTCGAGGCCAAGCCGGTGTGAAACAACATTAACGTAACTTATTATGAAGCAATCAGAAGACGAGCTAATGAAATTTTCGTGTTAAGGAGAAACAGATGGAGAGAACAAAAAAAAACCCCCAAAAATGAAAGTACAGGTACTAAGCCGGTCAACTCGAGCCGAAGCGCTCAGCTTGTGCTGCGGCTGCTGGATCATATTTTTTTTTCTTGGCTTTAATCCTCACCCAGGTCTTTGGTACACCCCGGACCCCCTGGCAAATAATGCCTGTAGCTGCTCACTTTTTCTCGTCTTGGGAAGCCGAGCGCGGATCAGGCTTAGATGGTCGATGATGTAGTTATGGGACCACCATATCTGCCACCTGGCTCAGCAATCCATTTTTTTCCTGGGCGAGCCTGGCACCCTGTCTTTGGCCCTGCCCTGCCCTGGCCCTAGCAGCCTAGCTGTAGTGGTCCTAGTCGAGCTGGAACCATTTGCTATTGCCTACTACGGCTTAGTGTGTAAGGTTCTCATGATTGATAGCTTGCGGTGGAGAGTTTACATGCTGGATTAAATTTTTTCTCTTCTGCTCGCCTGACAATGGACGACTCCTTTTTTTTCTTTCCCAATCTTCCACTGACGATGTTTGGCCTTTGCTACATCACCCATCACTCGTAATCGCCTTTGTATCCCAAATTCCGTGTGCCCGCTTTAGGCCTCGGGAGAATCCACAGCTAGGTTGTCCTGTTTCAGTTTTGAAAATCAGCAGCGGTATCGTTCATCGCAATAGGCCGGCATGTTTTGTTGCTTCATTAATATCATAACTACTACCTAGTAACCCCCTCGGTATGCGGTATGGATGCGGTATGCTGAGCTGAAGGATGCATGTTACGGCGCACTGGCCGACACGTTCTCCAGCGAATCTCATGTCTTAAACATATAGATATAGGTAGGACATTTATTAGCTTAGCTACCTTGATTGTGTACCTACGTAGTACCTGAATAGGAGGTGAGCAGGATACTCGAGATGGATTCGGTTTGCTTTTGGCCGCCATTGTCACTCGTCTTTTGTTAAGGTTCGGATGACAAAGAACCAAGAATCCAAGATCAGGAACAAGACCAGGAACAGGACCCGAGACCCAGACCCAACATATCAATTTGTTTCTTGTTCGAGGAGCGCACGGGAGACCACCTGACTCCATTCTACAGTAGCGCAAAGCCAATCATGCAGTGGGCAGCGCGCAAAGGATAAAGAGCAATGGGCGACTGGGCAGCTTTTTCCCCCCTTGGGCCCTATTAAGCAATTCATAACGTGGTTTGATTTCCAAATGTTGATGTGATTGTGACATCTATCACATCTACATTACATCTGCGTTCGCGTACCTGACCTGAGCAGATCTTCCTACACCCACTCAGATATTTCAATCCTGACTCACAGGGGTGAAGGGTGAATAATATACTCAGTTCGATTTATAAAGCCATTGCTACATCACATACATAGTATGTACCAATGTAGGCCCATCCTCCAGCATCTATTGTCCACCATCCACAGTCTGCAAGTCTACGAATCCACCCCTCCACGAAATAGAGTACCTGGCCTCACTAATAAAAGAATAATCATTGACCTGGGTCCCACTCATCATACATTAAGTGGTCGAGTCGCCTTAGGTAGTCCGGGTACATCGCTGCCAATTTACTGTGGATCTTCAATGCTGGAACGCTGACTGTAGATGCTGATGGGCGCTGGGGCGCTGGGCCTGGGACGCTGGACACTCTGGACACGGGTACAGCCATTACAGCTAGAAAAACGAAAAACAGAAGACTCGGCCGAGAAAATATTACTGACTGCCAACTAACACCTGTCAGTATCTTACTGTACCAGACCCAGGATTGCATTACAGTAGCACGAAACTAAACCATCCCCTCATCCTTCAGGTTAGGTTAGGTTCTGACGAGAGAGAGAAAGAGGTTATTTCTAGGTGTTGGTATGTAGGACGGACAAGGTGCTGGGTACTTGAACAATAGGTTAAGTTAAGGATGTACTTGTACCCCTAGCTGGCAATGCTGGGCCATAATGTAGCGGTCGAAATAGTTCCAGGTGGTTAAGGTACCGCTACTTCAGGTACCTAAGGCACGGTAGTATAATCCATAATCCATAATCCATAATTCATCCAGTCTGTCAGTCGCCAATCCTCCATTGGAAGTTACATAAAATCCATTTACCTCGCACATAGTAACGTGAATATTAAAAAAGAACTAGGTACATATATATGGAGAGTTACATGACTACCTACCTAGTACAGCCTACAACACCCTAAAGAAAGTACGTAGCTTTTTATTTTTTAGGGGAGGCCTATTAGCTTTTTCATTTTCCTGGCCTTTCCCTGTCTTGCTACGCCTTATCCCTTCCATTCCGCTAATAATTTCCCGACCCCATCCCTCCTCCACCTGAAGCAGGGCAAGCAGAGCTGTACACCTCATCAAAACTCGTAGCAGAAAAAAAAATCAGTTTGGTGGAATTATTTTTATTCTATTCGCTACTTCTAGTCGGCTTCGAGAACACACGAAGAAAAAGGCTTTTCCGCCCGGCCCGCTCATTTTTACATATAGACCCCATCTCTGCCTCTTTTCGTGTACACGCAGTCACAGTCAAATATCAATTCCAATCTACACGGGCATACGCATACAACACGCACATACACCTATACCCGGACCTACACTACACCTAAGGCCTAAGGCCTAACAGGCGCATTCCACTCACGTCGCACAAGGAAACATACCGCAGTCTCTGACCGTACCGTAACAGCTCGCTCCGGCGTTGTTCCTTTTTAGCTGCTGAGCCTCACCTGCCCAGACGAACGTCAGAACGCCAGGACGTCATAAAGTACCCAGCTCTCCGCCCATTCACTTGTACCACCCAGCGCAAAAAAACAACTAAGAAGCCAGAGGGAGTCATCACCACACCGCAGGAGGATCCACCTTTTCTTTTTTACTCACGAACAGCACAGCGCTTTTGTCTCGATGAACAAGTGACAAATCAGCAAAAGCCGGGATTTCTAGAAAAGAAACAAGCAGGTTGGATTCGCAGGTCGATAACTCTACCGATCGAGACTTACTCGCAGGTCAATTGCAAGGTACGGAAAAGGGTTTAAGACAGACGCGAAGGTGAACTTGCAGGGGCCGCGGCAGAGCAATATCAATCCTCCTCTCTTGGAGGGCTATCTCACTTGAAAATCTGACACTGGGGGGAAACAGAACCATTCCCCCCAACCTAGAAGTACCCAAATCAGCGACCTGCATAACGGCCTGCCACCTCATCATTTTTTACCGTGAGCTATTGCAACATCGGTCCCCCGTACCCGCCCTGTTTAGGTCCTGGTCTGCACCCAGGGCAACGCAGACGCACAGCACACGCGCAGAGAGGAGCTGTGGCCGTACCTCGACGTACCTGTGTCAGAGACCCGTACCAGTGACTGACCTGTACTTTATTATACCACTCCTCGGGCGCACCCTTGCGTTCCGGACCGCAGTCGACATATACCATATTCGTGGGAAGGCGTTCGAGTATCCTGCAGCCTCGAACTTGGCCCTGATCTTTAATAAGTAGCCTTCCCCGGTGTATACATTACACATATAGTCCACGGTCCATAGCACGCTCGTCTCTACTTATCTGCATACTTATACTCTACGCTCACTCCCCCTCCAATCCCCTTTTTCATGGGACGTGCCTCTAAAAACATATCCGGAAAAATGAGGCCTACAAGTTCAGCCCTCCTCATATAGACGTTGTCTCATATTTCTTGTACTACACGTACTAGCAACGATTCACGCGTGGGCCACGCATCGCCCCTCGAAACATATATCATGTCTGCCACCCCCAACAATAACAATCCTTCCTGTCCAAGCGTCGAGTCCCGGATTTCTTCTTCTAGCAGTACTCCGATCATGGCAGCTCAAGGTTCTTTGTTGCGCCGGCCGCGCCCAAGTCAGGTCCAGACTTCCCTCCAGCCTAGCACGCTACCCAGCTCGATGCCCACCTCAGCCATGAGCGCTTCCTCCACGGGGGCTTCTGCTTCTCCCCAGCATGGCTCTCCCATCTTATCCCCAGACAATGCAGTGTCGACCAGCACCAGCAGTTCCAATCAGCATTCTCCAGACCCTCACCGTGCCCAAGGTCTTGACACCGAACAATTCCCCATGGCCCCCTTCCAGCTCGGCGACCCTCTTCTGACTTACAAGTCCAACGGCAACAACTCCATCAACCCTAGCATGGCATCAACGTCCGGCGGCTCCATGGCGGAAGCTTTGAACAGCCACTCGGGGAAGAATGGCCTCATAAGACGGCTCTCCAACCGAGCTACCAAGCTTGCCAGTAGAACTCGGCGCCAGTCGGCTGCGACGCCCAGGAGCCGGGATGGAAGTGTAGGCCCCGGCATCCTACGGCGCAGGAGTGACAGCACCAACACGGCACCTGCGGCGGACACTGGTGTCCTGCTGACAGATTCCGATGATGATTATCATCATGAAGAGATGAACGAAATCAACTCCATCTCCGGTGCCGAAAGCATGACCCGGGATTTCTCGGGAGGTAGTGCCGCTCCCTCGGTGGCAGGATCTACGTCGATCGTAGATGTCCCCACCGGGCCAGTCGTACCAATGGCGCTGGTCAAGGGGACCTATCTACACAAGATATCCAAGAAGAAGAGGGCGAAACGAATGCTCTTCATCCTCGAGGCAGATGCAGGCAAGGTGACGTGGGCGAAGGGCCGTTCGACCAAGTGCATCTTCATCGACGATATTAAGGAAGTCAGGATAGGCTCCGACATCCGCCAGTATCGTATCGACTATGGCGTACCTGAATCTGACGAAGGCCGTTTCTTCACCATCTTTTACTCCGTTCCAGACAAGACTAGAAGCAAGACAATGCACCTGATCGCCGATGACGAGGAGACTTTCGCGCACTGGGTTAATGCCCTAGACACGATCTCGAAGCACCGAGAAGTGCACATGGCCTCGCTGATGGCGTTTAACGACAGCGCTATTCGCGAGTATTGGAATGGTGAGATGACGAAGCAATTTGAGAACAGACTACGCTCGCCCGACGAAGAGGAGATGGATTTTCCTGGAGTCGAACGGGTTTGCCGAAACCTTCACATCCATATGGCCCAACGGGAGCTCCATGCCAAGTTCGCCATCGCCGATACTACCCACTCGGGTCGGCTGAACTTCTCCGAATTTCAACTGTTCGTCCGTGAGATGAAACGTAGGGAAGACATTCGACACCTGTACCAAAACCTGGCTTCGGATCCGGAGAGGGGTATCACCCTGACCGAATTTATACAATTCTTGCGAACCGAGCAAGGCGAAGACGTCGACAGCAACATCAGCTTCTGGGAGACCAGATTTAGTCGCTACGCTCACCGCGGTAATAGATCGAAAACCGATGTGACGATCAACGAGCAAGGTCTTGCAGCCTATCTAACCTCGAAAGACAATTTCCCACTCACCCGTGCACCAATTGACTACTCGCTTGATCGGCCTCTTAACGAATATTTCGTGTCTAGCTCGCATAACACCTACCTAGTCGGTCGCCAAGTCGCGGACGTGGCATCCATTGAGGGCTACATCTCGACTCTTGTCCGGGGTTGCCGCAGTGTTGAGATTGATTGCTGGGATGGACCTGATGGCCAGCCTATAGTCAAGCACGGATATGCCATGACAAACTCTATCTCATTTCGCGAAGTTATCAATACCATCAACAAGTACGCCTTCTTGGCTAGCCGGTTCCCGCTTTGGATCTCGCTCGAAGTTCACTGCGGCGCTGCGCAGCAAGAGGTCATGGCTGAGATCATGAAGGAGATCTTCGGTGCGCATCTTGTTACCGAGCCGTTAGACCCATCCGCGAATAAGCTGCCGTCGCCTTCAGACTTGAGAGATCGAATATTGATCAAGGTTAAGGGGACGCATCGCGACCCTGAACCGCAGCGTAGCAGCGGCGAGTCCACGGGGCGTCGACGCGGAAACAGCTTAACATCTCCTTTCTCGAAACCGGCACTCGGCGACAACGCATCAATCCCAAACCAATACCTATCGAGCCCCATACTAAGCCCTACCACTCAACCCTCCCGACGGGGTATGATTAGCAAGCGTGTAGATACCATCACCGAGGGCGAAGTTCACGACACGGTAAGCAGCAGCACCAGCGAATGCGATAGCGCTGGAGAGGAGAAGAAGAAGCAGAAGACAAGCAAGATCGTCAAGAACCTAGGCGAGCTAGGTGTTTACTGCACCGGTGTGAAATTCCACGGCTTCGAATCAGCGGACTGCAAGAAGAGTAATCATATATTGTCCTTCATGGAAGGCACATTCCGGAAGCACACCAAAGCCTCGGATTCCAAGCGGGCCTTGTCCCGCCATAACATGCGTTACATGATGCGCGTATATCCACAATATTCTCGTCTCTCTTCCGACAACTTCAACCCTCTGATGTATTGGCGGAGAGGTGTGCAGATGGCAGCACTCAACTGGCAGACATTTGACCTCGGTATGCAGTTAAACCAGGCCATGTTCGATGGAAACACCGACCAGTCCGGGTACGTCCTAAAGCCAGAATCGATGCGCGAGATCCGGATATTACCCAACGGTCTCCCGTTGGAGGCTGTCGGTAAACTTGAGCGCCAAGAGATGAAATTCAACATCCGAATCATATCGGCGCAACAGCTCATCCGTCCCTCGAACCTAGCATCAAGCCGCACTCTCGATCCGTACGTCGAACTCGAGGTCTTTCACACCAATGATAAGCGCGATAAGCATGACAGCATGGCCGGCATGATTTTACCTACGGACACGACTCTAAAGCGCTTCACATCCGTCGTTAAAGAAAATGGGTTCAATCCTGTCTTTAACGAAGACTTCCATTTCCACGTCACAACTAAACATCCCGAGTTGGTTTTCATCAGATTTAGTATCAAGCTCTCCAGCGACGGCGAGAGCTCCACGTCCGGTAGAAACTCTACCATCGCAACCTACATGGTCAAGCTTGTCAACCTCAAGCAGGGTTACCGAACTCTACCTCTGCTGGACTCCAGCGGCGATCAGTTCCTATTCTCGACTCTATTCTGCCATGTCAAGGTTGACCCCGCCACCAGCGTTTACGTGCCGAAGGCTTTCGAGAGCAACGGCGAAGCCACGGTCGGCAAATTAAAGAACATCAGTCGAAACGTTTTCAATCGATCATCAGCAAACAGCACCAAGTCGAGCTTCGAGAAGAGCAGCGTCGACGGTTTCTATTCCGACAGCTATCACCCAAACTTGGCGTGATATACACCCCCCGCCAGTCCTGAGTTGACATGGGCTTGACTCACCTTGTACCAATACAAAACTTGTTCTGACTTCGAAGTCAGGTTGCAATGATTTTTTCCTGTCGGTTTGGACTTGTAGCGAATACCCCATCGGATCACATACTCTCAAGAAAGAGAGACGGCGCAGCACGGCCCTCAAGCGAATTCACGATCTGTTTATACCATTTTTTTCCAAGGCGTTAATAACAATCATAAGCTCGGAGGAAACTCTCCCAGCAAAGACGGAAGCACCGTGGGAAGGGCAAAAGGCATATCATAGGTGTTGAGGGGAACATATTGGAAGATAGAATTGGGAAATGACAAAAAAAATATTTCATTTGTATTCTTCATGGGATGGTGGCATTCAAAGGCGTTTTTCTCATAAGGCAAATGGGGATTGTGACGAATTTTCTTATTAACGAGGACATTATTCGGAGCATGTTGGGATTTTTTCATCTAGCTATGCATTCACCTTCTACGAGCAGGACTTATCTCTACCTACTGTGCAAGCTGAGGCGCAGGGTCGCGATTGAACCAGCAGCACAAGAAGAGACTCGCATTGGGAGAAGGGGAATCGGTGGCAGGCGGGTTTCCTGATGAACTTGATTGGTACATTCCATCGAGTTTTTTCACTTCGATACCAACAGACTTTCTCCCCCATCCTTCCCAGCAGGTTCTTCTTTTACTAGCATTGGGGCATTTGCCGGCTCGCATATTTGCATTGAACTCAGATAAACAATACCGGTGGCTCGCGCTGCACATATTTCCTTACTGTACTTGGGTCGATGACGATTCTCCCATTCACCAGAAACTAGCCAATAGGACTTTTTGGGAACTGAACCTTGCGTGTCTCACACTTCTTTGATCTACGTGATACTTTGAAAACCGAGTAATCTGCTCATTGTGATTGATGATGCTTCCGGCGTGATAACTCATACTTGCCGCAAAGCTAAGTTGACAATCTCATACATAATCTCATACGCATTGCTGACTCAGGGCTGGACAGGATTAGTATCAATAGATCGTACGCGATTTCAATATGTGGCTGGCTGGCTACAGCTTTAGTATCGGTACAAGTTAAGGTATGTGATATGTATGGGTGCTTCTCTAATAGATTAAAGCAGTAGCTAAATGCAGCAGGAGTTCGTGCTCGGTTCGCAAGCAAGCCCGAAGCCCAGCAAAGCCCAGCAAAGCCCAGCAAAGCCCATAAGCAGCCGCCGTCGCCGAGACCATGGACGTGGGCCTTTGATTAATAAGGCTAAGCCTAGTTCATATAGGGGGTCGGGGTTCGCTCGGGAGCTGATGCAACTCTACCTATCCCGTACTACCTACTACCCCAGTAAACCGGAGTACGGGGGTTCTATTTCGTTACTTTCTTTGGTTCAGCCTCGAAAATCTCTGTCAGATTTGCACTTTTTTATAGCTGGGGGGTTAAGGGAAAGGGGTTCTAGCGTTGAATCCCTCGAACCAAAACCGAACGAACCCTTGGTCCCAACCCTTCCAATTCCCAATCCCCAATCCCCCAGGCTCTTGCGCTTCCCCTGTCACTTGTCAGATCATATAGCCTGCATGAACCTGGCCTGCGCGACGCGCCGCGTCGTTAGTGCTCTTGTGCCGCCCGTCGATCGCTGGCAGGTATTAATGATCTGACCTGACGTCTAGCTTAGCTTCCCGGGGCAAGCCAGCCCTACCTATATGAAATTCTACTACTATATCATACCACCCAGGCAGCCAGGTTTGGGCGTGCCGCTCGAGCCGCGGGACATCACACGTCTAATATCTGCAACTACCAGGCAGGCAGCTATATGCCCACGGCAGTTCGTTTTACGAATACAACGTCTGGCTGTGCACATACGTACCTACTTTACACACACATGCTGATTTCCAAGACGCATCCAGGAGCGGGCGGGGCGAAGATCCTACTACTCCAAGCCTAAACCATTTCCAGGAACGCGACGGCTTGCATTCTGCATGCATGAATATGTATGCGGGCGTTGGGAATCCCATTCGCAGTCCTCTCTCGCCCTGCATGCATATATATATATAGTGTATATCATTACGCGTTATCGCCGGGTGACGTCTCTCGATAGGGCAACTGGCAGTCAGCTCAGCCTTCCAGTTGCTGACGCTCGAACGCTTCGAGGGAAGCAAGCGAGCTACTAGCTACGGTGACCTCTTACTCACCGCCCCCCCACGGAGCCCACTCCCTTCAACCTACGGATGGAGCGGACTACCTAGGTGGGAATGTATGCGCTTCTGCTATCGTGGCATATAATACCCAGGACGGAAGTATATAATCGCGGTCACCTTTACACCTAGGTAGCTGGGTATGGGTTTGCGCGAATAACGCAATAGCAACATCGTATTATATTGCCGAACATGTGATGGGGGGAAGGGGTGGTTCAGTTGAGATGCAAGAGTGAAAATGAAAAAAAGAAAGCGAGAGACAAGAGATGCTAGAGGTGACCAAAATGGAAAAAGAATTGGCATTGATCAGTTTTCAGCTTTCAGCCAAGGTCCCCGCCGAAGATTCCCATGCCGTGCTGGCCGTGGTCGTGGGGAGAGGAAGAGAGACACGAGAAAAAGGAACCACGCTTTTTGGTTGCAACCCTGATCGAAAATCCCATTTCCATCAAGCCAAACGGTAAAGAAGAGACATATCACATACAGCTGCCTCTGCCGCTACCGGTTGCCATGCTTTTTCATGCTTTGGTGCTTCATGCACTTGTCTGCATTGCATAGGTACGTTTGCCTGCTTGCCTGGCTCCTCCTCCCTCCTCGTCACATTCCTTTTTTTTTTTCTTACCCAAACGAGCCAGTTTCCCTTGCCCTATTGGGCAGGGACACACGGGCTGACGAGACGGTTCCCGTGGGATTGGCTGTGCCACACGCAAGCTGCACAGCGCACGCCTGCTTCTCTTACCATAGTACACACCCGCATACGCCCACACCATACCCCAACCGTCACCTATCAATCCCACCCCGCTCCACGGCACGGGATAGGGCTACCCACATGTGACCCATGATGACGAGCCTACGAACCAATGAGTCCGCCCTGTACCATCCTAAGAGCCAACCGTAACCATCCTGTCGGGTCTCGTCCTTCAGCCCGCGAATGGTTCCCAAGAATTTTTTTCCTTTTTTTTCCTTCTTATTCGTTTTGCCTGTTTGACGTGACTGGGTGTTTGATGGGTGGGTGTAGGGGCTTAGGACATACGTCCCAACCTATGCTTGCTACCTACCACATGGAAGAAGCATTTCGGCCCGTATACTGACTGACCTACATATTTTGCTAGCCAGGGGCACCGGGATTGACAAGAGTCCATGTTTGCTGGGCCCCCGGTACCTGACTGTCGCTCTTTTTCTCTCTTTGATCCCCGTCCATTCCCAAGCGGCATACCAAAAGAGTTAAGTAAAGAAAAAAAAAAAGTGAAGATTGTCCGCGGATGCGATCTGGTTGCCGCTTCGAGACGGCGGGGGTGCGGTCGACGTCAAGCTGGGTCGGCCACTCGCCCCTGACCTAACTGGCTTTCTCGTTGCTCCCTGGATGTCCCGCGGCCGCAGCTAGGTTTCGCCTCACGTCGGCGTTGCTCACCTAGGTAGGCAATCCGATCCTTTGGTCTTGCCTATCCTCGTACCGGGAATGCGCGCTCCAAGACTCGTGATATAGCAGGTATGTATGTATAATAAGTACGTTATGGTAGTAGGTATGCATGTAACAGCATCTCCGCAAATCCCATACGTATATGCCTCTCGTCCTTATCCCCGGTGCGCTCCCCTCGACCTGGCTGACCCCACGATTAGCGTCTGACCTTTTCCCAGGTTACGAGGCTGAAGGATGTAGGGACCTTTTGCGGTAGCGAGTAGTAACACCCGGTTCTTGCTGCTTATTGGCCATCCTGCCGGGCTTCTCCCCTGAACTAGGAGTTTTTATGTGTGGGAGGCAAGGCAGTCGTGCCTGGCTAGGACTTTTGCCCGCTCATGCTATAGGCTAGGGACACTGCTATAGTAGCAGGTATCGCGAGGAAAAGACGAGAAAAGAAAATTGGAATCAGCTCACCTTTTCACCAATTTTCCTGTTTCGCTACCAGCGGCTGCAGTCCCCTGTAGCCGAGTTGCTGATAGCTGCAAGCATCTCTCATTTTAAGGACCCGTCTCCCGTGACCGTCCGCTCGTCGCCCTCCTGGCTGAGACTTTTTTTCGCCGGGGTCGAATTATTTCAATATTTTACCGACGCGAACGGGCAGGGGAGACAGGGGAAGACAGAGGACAAGGGGATGTAAAGGGGGGGGTCCAAACCCCGAACCCAGGCCCAAGGCGCCTCCGTAGCTGGGCCGCTTACGCGCGTCATCGTCGCAGAATATTCTCCGGCGGCACACGCGGCGTGTGTATGGTATGGTAGCTGCGGGCGGGCGGACGGGTGATCGCGCGTTGCGTCAGTTGACGCAAACGAGCCCAGGTCAGGATAGGTCCCGTCAGTTATCAACACGATGAGACGTGAACGGGGGACCGGGGTTGCATCAACGTGCATACGTACCTAGGGACCTAAGTTACTAGGATATCTACCCCTTACCACCCCTTAATATTGGGAGAGCAGGCTTGTTTTCCGTCACCCCCCTTGTTGATGATAAGTTTTGGATGGAATCGGAGATTCGATAGTCACATTTCTTTTTTTTTTTTTCTGCTGTCTCTTTTTCCTTTTTTTCGTCCGACCCCCCTGGTCAAATGGACAAAAATACCCTCAAACTCCAACATGGCTTGCTTGCGACGCG
Organism: Hypoxylon sp. FL1150; assembly: GCA_022495205.1. Lineage (NCBI taxonomy): Eukaryota > Fungi > Ascomycota > Sordariomycetes > Xylariales > Hypoxylaceae > Hypoxylon > Hypoxylon sp. FL1150. The sequence continues at coordinate 232,326 of MU376172.1, forward strand.
GGTATCACGGAGGATCGTCTAAACCCCAGAGCTATGTATAATGGTAAAAGTTCAAGTTTTAGTACCAGGACCGAGCGGGGGAAACCTTCCGGCATTTCGTTGGCAGATGTCGATAGAGTAATAATAGCCGGTGAGAAAAACGTGAAAATGGAAAAACGTTAAGACACGCTTGACGGGGTGGTGATGAAGGTTCGACGTTGGCGGAAAATACGTACTTCGTGACTTAGGCAGGCATCTATCTCACTCAACACGTAGGACTTGTGCGGATGTACCTTATTATTACCTTGGCCCTCGTCCATCGTGTGATTTCTTACTACATGGGGACGCAGGGGACGTGTATTCCGGTAGATCATCAAGGTCTCTCTTATAGCGAGCCCGGCAGTCATTATAGTTGTACCTGATATGTGTCTTCGTAGCTCTAGGTATCTAATTCTCCCCCGAGGTACCCCGGGGTCGTCGTTGGTTACGAGACTTCGTGGTACTTTGGTCGCAGGGGACCTGGTCTTTGATGTTCGAATCCGTGTACGTGCTGGATATGCAGCAGGTATACGTATTTCCAAGTTAACCTACCTAACCTACTCCAGTTGTACATTGAGTAGTAGCTGCGATATCCGCAAATTATTCCGCGGCTTTTATAGTACTCGGAGGCTGGGCCTTCCGAAATGGCCGAGATCCGACCTCCGATGGCGAGACCCAATCCTCCCGGGCTCCGGACATCCGCCTGCGGGACGGTTATCACAGCCGGGTATCGCCAGCGTCATCACCGCTTGGCTGCCAGATTTGATCCCATGAGGCATGAACAATCAACGCAATGACATTACTTTATTTAGGTCATTGTTGATGTTGGCGTGCAGCGTGGACGCGATGGGAAAATGCGCCACAGTATTGCGCAAGTTATTCTCTCGATGTCTTTTAACATGAATGAAAGGGGTAGAATTCTCCTGATGTCCGTTGCAGTTCGGAAACTTTCAGGTCGACTCTATAAAGCATCTTCAGATATAAGTTTTCCAAAGTTACTAGCAAAACACATATTAAATACCTGGTGAAATCCTACCAACGATAGCGCGACAGCAGTAATTACCAGGGAAAGGGGGCTCGCAGCTGGAGAGACGATAGGACTTATAGGTACTTGACAGGTAGTTATGAGTAAACACGAACATTCAGATGACTTGCCACGGGTATTCCATTATATTATTTACGGCAAAGTACGCCGGACCTTGCTAACCCCCTATTTACACGCGCGCCCCTTTCGCATGTTAAATTAGATGCCTTGTCATGATGTATCATTTTCCTTACCTCCCCCTCCAGCCCCTCTTTGATTCTATTGTACTATTTACTGATCGCGCGGCGACGACAATGGCCTAGCGTCAAACGCGACCTTGACTTCCGTCGTCCGCACGATGCCGTTGTACGTCATAATCTCCTCTTCGCTAGTCGTCGGCGAGTGGCCCCTTATCTCCGTTCGTCTCTTCATGTCTCGTAAGGCAAATGACTGAGAAAAAAAGCACCGGGCGAGTCAGCAAAGCAGCATTTTTGCTATTATTAGGTGATCATAATCGGAGACATCTGAGCCATGTTTCAGACACGAAAATCTCCCAAGGATGACAAGGAACGTGCCTCCAAGACACGGCGGCGGCGGCGGCGGCGGCAGAAGTAGAGATTGAATATTAACAAAGCCGGACGTTACTTACTGATGTTCCGTAGAGCTGGTCGGCTTTGGAGCTGTTGTTTCCCTGACCGCTTGCCTTGTTGGCCGTGTCCCCCGTGCCGTTTAATGCGTATGGGCCGCCCCGGTAGCGGTAGTTCTGGTTCGACGTTCCGCGGAGAGAAGAGAAGAACCGAGGGAACCAGACCATGAATAAGGGTCGCAGTGCCGGTCCCGAGGCAGTGATGATGGCCAGGTTCGTCTCCACGGCCGAATACGTGAATCTAATATCGTAAGAGTAATCGTATTTCATCGGATACAGGGATGTTTCTATAATCCATAGCATCCGAAGGACGCTCACAACGGTAACACTGCGATGTTGTCAATATACTTGTGCAGCTCCGGGGGAGCGAATTGGGGGCCACTTACATTGCCCCAAGGAGAAACACCGCCATGATGGCAAGCTTAACCTTAGGCGCCATCTTCAACCCCATAAAGATCCAGAACGGAAGTGCAAGGACGAGCACGTCCGTGAAGATGGTCAATGACGCGGTCGTCACATAGAATATTCCGGTATCGATGCATTTCCCTTCTAAGAACGGATTGGTGATGCGCTTCCAGAAATATGAGATAGGAGAGCATTGGAAGATGACGGTGACGAAGATAGCGACCATCAACCCGATGTTGAAAACGTTGAGGGCGTGTATCGAATATCGGATCTTCCGTCTCTGGCCACCTATCCGCAGGAGGAACGTCAAGACCGAGCACTTGACGAGGGCGAGGATCGGGTTGTAGAGGATCTGGATCACGTAATTCCAGTACATTCCGAGGCTAACGTCGGCCGTTATTGGGATATCGTACACGTGGACTCCTAGGTACGCTGTACGCATGGCTGGTACGAGGCATAGTCAGCCGCCTCATTCGTTTATGCTATGTGGTGTACCTGTTGATACAGGTTTTCTCTCTAACACTTACCCATATAAGAACACCCCGTCTCGGCGATTGAGAACGCCTGGAAACTGTTAGCAGGATTAGTTGAAAAGTAAGAGTGCTGTTGCTTACCATGGCCAAACATGTGAGAGCGTCGTCTGTGCAACCTCGTCAGCCTTAAGTGGATCGAAGCAGCTCCTGGTTCATCCATCCTTACCCCAGCCGAACTGCCTACTCCTTACTCGCCCATACACTCTAAGGCCCACCACTACCAGTGCGATGGCCGGGAAAAAGAATAGAATGAAGAGTCCTCCCTGCTGGAGGGGTGAATAGGGGTAAGCATTGCTACTTTGTCCGGACGGTTTCCCGGGGCCCTCGAGGGACTGTCTTTTCACAACGCTCGAGAGGAAAGTGTACATGGAAGACTCCATTGTCGTATACAGCGCTGCTCGTTATGCAGCAGGTTGACTAAGTCCATTCATAAAAGTCTGAGTTGTTTTGGTGCCGTTTCGTGTCGAACAGAAACGAATATATCTATATAACGGCCACAGCATCTCTATATTACTCGGTAAAGACCCAACACGGCACGCAGAGCAGGGTCAGTCGGCTTGCGCATCCCCGTAAAGTGCTTTAAAGTTCTGTCCCACAGCACATTTGAATTCAGCCTCTTTACGTCAATACACCAAACGTCCCTTTTTGGTTAAAATGCGACTACTTCGCCGCAAAGGGGCAAGGTGTGGACAGGATCTCGCTGCAAGCCAAGACTTTTTGATGGTTTCTATATGCCCTTCTGCATATGCTTGGTTATCATCTATTGACTTCAGCGGTATTGCCCTGCAGGACCAATGTTCATATCTTCGGGCCTAACCGTACCCTTGGTTCCCTTGTCAAAAGGATCAAGCTCTACATTTTGGTACGAAAAGAAACTGACACAATGTACTCCCCAGAAACAAATCGTAGAAAAGGGGATTGTTGGGGAGAGAGAAAAGGCCCAATTGAAATACCGCATGACCAATCTATATGTCATGTATATCAGGATCAATGCCGACTGTGTCGTGGTCTCACACCCCCTTCGACGGAGGGACTTTCGCGATTGGGGACTGTATAGGCAGTCCACCGATGCCGTATCCTATAATACCAAGGTAAACCTGGGTGGGCCGTCGAGTAGTTCTGTTTCCAACAGGTCACGTATCGAATTTCAACCGAGATTCAACCTCCCTTAGCGTCGTATAGGAGGGGGCGACGTTTGGTGTCACGACATGATCGTTGCGAAGATCATAGGGGTCTAATTGCGGAGAAAGAGCTTGAAGCCTGCATGTCTAGAACGCAGCCCGTCTTAGAAGTGCATTAGGTAACCGATATTATGGCTAGAAGCTCAGCCTGGGGTAAAGGTTGCTTTGACACTTGCATCGGAGTTACCTCTTGGCATAGGTGTTGTATCTCACCTATTCGCTGTCGTATTTAACCAGACGGCTAATAATGCAACCGTTCTACAAGGGTCTGGGTAGAATTCGAACCTCCTGGTTGTCCGGCTTTATCGGGACGAAAAGTAGATGGAATTTCGTTCTGTGCCTTCAGTTATGCTTATTATTTGTGGAATTGCATCTTCCCGGATCAAAGTTTCTTCATCTTGACTACTAAAAATTTTCTCGCCGGGAAACGTCTCGGTTGTCCAGGGTCTGCTTCTAGATTCCCATCACTGATTAATAAACTCGATGCGACTCTCTGATATCGACACCCTGTGAAGGAGGATAAGATATAATCTGAACAGCCTTAGTTAGACTTCGGTGCCGATCCTGCATGTGCTCGTTGCCCGGCCATTTCTAATAGTTATAATTCGTATGCGGGTCTTCGGCAATGGTTTGTAGAGTGGTGCCGGAAGACTCAGCTGTGTTTGGGATTTCGTAGGGACCGGCCTTGCCTCTTCGTGCTTTAGTGGGGAAGTATTATCGTGCTAGGATCTGATCTGCTGTAACTGTTCCACTAGATCAAGCCCATGGGAGCCTCTCATCCATGGTCGATGCCATGCAACGGCAAACGGCCAACGGGGGCACTAACCGTACCACCCCGGGCCCGGTCGTAAGATATCAAGGAGCTGTACATATATCGGCGGTAGGTAGACACGTTTCCCACGTGGCTTGTTTAAAGTGTCTCTGGTCCGCCTCAAACTGTCCCACCGCCTCGTCTGCCGACTTCTTGGGCACGTGTGACCGCGATGTCTTACTTCAGGGTCGCCGCCATAGCTGCTTCGCTGGTTTCCCTGTTACGCATTGTCGGAGCCCAGACAATCATCGTGAAAAATGCCACCATTCGTAAGCTCGCACCCCGAATGGCCTGCAGGAGATACGGTAACTGACCCTCGCATCAGCGGCCAATGAATCCACCATAGCTCCCGCTGTGGCCAGTGTCGACGCACGGGAGTCCAATTCGACAGCAGATCTATTCCAGGGAGAAACGCTGCAGCTGACTGACGCTGTGTTGGCCAATCTCACTGAGTTGGAGCTGTCCAATATCACGCTATTCAGCTTTCAAGATAAGTCCAACGTGACGGAATCGCTATCCAAGCGGACCATATTTGGGAAATGCAAGACGTACCCAGGTGACTACTTTTGGCCGTCAGAACAAATCTGGAGGTTATTCAACATCTTGCTCGGCGACGCGTTGATCGAGACGGTTCCCTACGCATCGTCTTGCTATGACTCCTTCGGAAACCATGATGCGGCCAAGTGTAGTTTCATTACTAATAATTGGATCAATGCATCGATCTACCAGTACGTTTCTAGTAATGGCCAAGGCGGGTGGCGGTTCTAACACATTGTAATAGCACCGAGGACCCTACGTCAGTCAATGCTGTCCTATTTCAGGGGGCTACTTGTATGCCGCCGGCATTATTGCCATCGGAAAGTGATTGCTTAGTCGGAGGATATCCCGTGTACTCGGTTGCTGCCCGCAATGTTGCGCAGATCCAACTCGCGGTCAACTTCGCGCGGAACTCGAATCTGCGCCTAGTCATCAAAAACACCGGCCATGACTTCAGCGCGAAGTCGGTTGGGATGGGAGCGCTGTCAATTTGGACTCACAATCTTAAACAGGTCCAGTTCTTCAAGAATTACTGGCAAGGTTCTTATCGTGGTCCCGCTTTCAAACTCGGCGCCGGTGTTCAGGCTTTCGAGGCGTATGAAGCGGCCAGACAGAATGGTGTAACTATCGTTGGTGGCGAGGGCCGAGTAAGTTCTCATATGGCACTTTCTCCACATCCACATCTATCAACTCGATACTAATCAAAATCCATAGACTGTGGGTGTCATGGGGGGTTATCTCCTTGGCGGTGGTCACTCGCCCCTATCCAGCCTCTACGGCATGGCCGCCGACCAGGTGTTATCGATGGAAGTCGTTACGGCTGATGGTCGGTTCGTCACCGCAAGTGCAACGAGCCACCCTGACCTATTTTGGGCGCTGCGTGGCGGAGGGGGTTCTACTTTCGGCGTTGTGACGTCCATCGTCGTCAAGGCGTATCCAAAGATCAAAGTAACTACCATGACATATCTCTTGATCACAGGGCCGACCGTCACGGCCGATCAGTTCTGGGCTGCCCTACGTGCGTTTTTCGACGGCTTCATTACTTATACCGACGCTGGGAATTACGAGTATTTCCGCATCGCAAAACTCGCCGAGGGTCAGTATATGTCTGACATGGGTCCTTGGTTTGCGCCGGGGATGTCCAAAGCACAGCTTCAAGACTTAGTCGCGCCGCTTTTCGCGAAATTTGAAGCATTGGGAGTCCACGTTAATCCGGTCTACACCGAGTACGACGACTTCTACGACGCTTGGTATGCGAGCTTCCCGGTCGAGCCTTTCGGAAGCGATGCAATTCGCCAGGCCAGTCGTTTATTCCCGAAGTCCAATTGGCAAGACGCTGCAAAGTTAAACGCTACGTTCGATGCCATAAAGAGCGTCGTCGAAGAAGGCGGATACATCGTCGCGTTCAACATCGCGGCCGCGCCCAAGGGAGGATACCCGGATAATGCCGTTAACCCGGCGTGGAGGAACACGGTGATGCACGCTATCATGGCGTCGGTATGGAACGCCACCAGCTCCGAGGCCGAGATCAAGGCCACCAGCGACAGGCTGACGTTCGACTGGATGCAGCGCTGGAGGGATGTCTCGCCCGGCGCAGGCTGCTACATGTCAGAGGCCGACTACATCGAGCCTGACTTCGCCCAGGCTTTCTTCGGCAGCAAGTACCCGAAGCTGTATCAGCTGAAGCAGCTGTATGATCCCTTCGGCGTCTTCTACGCACACACGGCGGTCGGGTCGGAAGACTGGCAGATGTCTGAGACGATCATGGGCAACTTGCCTTCACAGAATAGTAGGTTATGTAGGAAGTAGGTTGTTAGAATGTAAATAGATACAAATCTATAAATCAGCTTCAAGATATTTTTTCTTCTCGATGATCCGTGATGAATTAGGGGTCTTATCTAATCAAATGGCGGGGTTAACTTGCACGTGCCGGCCAGCCCTAGCGATATAGAAGTAACCAAGAAGTTTTTTTCAACAAGTAGAATACGGTGAGATGGCCGAGTTGGTTATGGCGTGAGGTTAAGGTCACCTTAGCATCTAATTCCTCATGGAGCAATCCGCGTGGGTTCGAGTCCCACTCTCATCACTTCACTTTTGTCTTTTTGTTAAAGAATTAGGTAGTTAATCACAGTTTTGCTATCAATCTCCCTGTCAATTGATACACAACTTCAAATTTGCTTTTTGCTTTCTATACCTCAGATTATAACACAAAAAAAATACCCTCCAGCTTCTTTCATCCAGTCCCCCATATACCAAGACCACCAAGCAAAATGGGAGACCATAATGATCGACATCCATACCTCCTTACAGTTGTTAAGTGCGGTGCTAGGTAGGTCCTCACATCGTTCACAAAATAGGAACCGACTCCAATTCTCACGTCATGGTGGCACTCGTCCTAATAAAATACGCCAAAGCAATATATTAGGTTAGGTATGTATAGAAAACCTTAGGTAGGTAGGTATCCGAGAAAAATGGTACCCCATGTTGTGATACAACAGAGTATAACTGCACAGTTATCTTATACCATATTTCGAGTCATTTCCTATACACGATCATAGACGAATAATCCGCACCCCCCTTTTCTTCAACGATGTAAACAGCATGTGCAGACAATAAGGACACCATTGGAAGTAAGATTGTTTGATCTACCTTGCGCTTTGTGCGGGCATCGACAGGCAGGGGTTTAACACCTGAGTTGTCACATCGGCTCGCGAGTGGGGAGCGGGACAGCTGGAAAGGCACGATAGGTGGCTTCCTGGTGGCTTCCTGGAGCAGTTGGAGTCAAAGAATCGTTTGATTCGAATGTGGGAATTCGAGCATTTAAGCATCTGTGTGATCTTCGGGTTCGTTTCTTCGCATCTCACTTTGTGTAATACAATCTCTTTTGCGTCATCCTACCGTTTTGACCTGAAGCCGAAATGCATAGCAGCAACGTCCTCGGGGTAGTCTCGAGTTTGTTGATGGGCCCAATGTCCACAATGGCTCCGATAGCGGCACCTCCAAAGGCTATCTTCAACGCCATCAGTGCCCGCGATGGCAGATCGGTCTTCGAATGTTGGCAGCTCGACGCGCCCGTCTCCTTCTCATCTGATCGGTCCGTCAGCGGCAGCGCAATGGCTCCTCTCGGGAGTCTTGCCAATGCTTCCTATCATATCTACCCAGGCGACTACGATGTAGGGGTGCATACTGCGCCGCGTAAACAGTAATTGCCCCGTTTTTTTCTTTCGTCGACGAGCCTTGCCGCTGACTAGGTTAGCATGTTAAAGATGGGCCCTCTTCCTGAAAGGCATGGCGCTATTTACACTTCCCGACGATGATAGCGCCGGCTTCTACGTTTCCGCCGGCGACATCATCTTCGCGGCTGATACTGCCGACGTTAGCGAAAGAGGCCACAATACCCGTCTATTGAGTATGGATGAGCACATCTGCATGTTTCTTCCGACCAAAGATGGAGAGGAACCCGCCCACGAAGTATTGCATTCGGGACCATGCGACGCAAATGAATTGGGTAGTTTGCGAAAATTAGCTCTAAGTGGCTCTATGTAGTGGCATATCTGCTCTTCATTCGCAAATGCCGTTCTCTTCGCCGATGAGACTTGAGTAGGAGCAAATGGATTGAGCCGCATCTTGGTGAGGTTTAGATGGTGTAGGGAGGACGGGGAGGGGTGGGAAGTGGGAAGGCTGCAGGAGATCGCCAATTAGCGCATGCTAAGAAGCAAATTGGCAGATTGGGCAGTTACCAACCCCTTGCGTAGCCCCTTGGAACCCAAAGGATGAACCTAACACCTAACCTACCTAACCTAGACTTCTACAACCATTTCCCATTTATTCTCCTCTCAGTCTGACTATAATAGGATCAATACATATCAGACTTGAATTGCCTTGGTTTCTTCTCATCAGCGATCTGAACTACACAGAAATGCTAAACTATCTCAGAACATGGCTATGTAGTGCAACTTCATCGTGACGTTTCACAATCGACGCCTGTTCAATCGTCCTCCAAGGACACCGAAAATAAGCGGATTTTAACAATCATGCCAAGGCCCATAGAGCCGCAAGGAATGCCGAGGAGATAAATAAGAGAAGTTTAATGCCCACACGCAAACAGAGAACTGTATTAACACGATAGAGCAAGTCATGATCGAGAATATGGAGTCGTTCTCTCCAGTTTCCTGTACGGTAAATTTTGTTTCTCCGGATACTCCGTATATCCCCTTCCTAAGGAAACTCGATAGGCACCGCCGGGGTAGTGTCTATTCCACGCGGTGCCAAACTTCAAACCCCACTCAGGCCATGGCCCTTTCCGTCAAAGCGTCAATGTCCTCTTCATTATCAACATCCATATCGAGGTGGGACGGGGAGATTCCATCGGGTCCCATCCAGGCGCCAGCAAAATTCGACTCCGTCTGCGCTAACCCCGGGCTGTCTCTTGCTGATCCGCGGTCGAAGGAAAAATCCGTCGGTAGTAGAGGTAACTTTATGTAATTGGGCTGATTATCCGACGTATGATCCCACGAGTACACGCCCGAGTCTTTCCTGTGCTGCCCTCTATAGAAGGGCTCGTTACCGCCCAGTTGATTGAGCTGCGAAAGGAGCGTCGGGTCGACGTGCTGATTGAAAGGAGTGGGTGTCGCCCCAGCTACCGCGGCCGCCTCCTGCCTCTGCTGAAAAATAACGGGGTTTCTTTGGCCCAACAACTGCTCCAAATCCGAGAAGAAACGCCAGCGGAGTACTGCCAGTTGGAATCCTGGCGTGTGGTCTGGCTTAGTCAGTACGATGCATAGTCCTCATCTAACCCCTATCTTAGGTGATTCGAACACTTACATGGTCCCGCGATCGCGTTCTCGGAATCTCCCCACAGCGCACGACATATTTTCGAGTAACATCGAAGTGAATTGCTCTTGTCTCTCTTGAAATTCAGGCGTCCATACTCTTCGTCTTGAGTCTCGTCCATCCACTCTGGGTCTGAATCCGTTAGTTCTTTGGATTTCGTGCACTTCGCCATATGCTTGTGCTTCTCTTCCTCGACCTCGTCGACTCGAGATTTTGTAAACCTCGTCTTACACTTCTCACACCCGAATCTCAGGCAGTGCACCCGTCTTATATGCTCCCTGGGAAGTAGTCAATATCTCTGTTTCGGGTGACATCAAGTGAGCCGCTACTGACGTCAACTTTCCCAGGTCTTTGAATCCCTTGCCCATAGTACACACGTTCTTAACATGCTTATACCGGGAGGGATTGTGCTTCCAGAACGGACATGCCAGATAATCTTTTTGCTCCTCATCGTCCACCAATTCGGCAGCATTAGTATCGAATAGCCGAATCACATCTAGAGGAGCTAATTGGCAGGATTCCCCCACGGTAGACAGACGATTGGATATTCCATCACTCCCCCCTAACCCTTCGGCGGCCACCGAAGACATTTTGAATGCGTCGGCTAAGTCACACCCTTCCGCTTAAGATCTAGAATGTATCACGCTCTCGAATATGGCGATCTTGCCCTCAACCCTTTCCTTGTGCGGCTTCTGTGAGACTTCGGAATCGAACAAGTCCGTGGCTACCTTAGCGGATATCGGTGGTGTCGGGCAGCGCATCCACCGTTCTATTCCTCGCGAACCCTCCTGGTCTTCCAGGGATTCGGTGGAATACACGCTCTCCTGAAAGCAGGGTAAAGTCCGGCTGCTCCTAGAATATCAGCAAAGATGCTGAAAATGGGAATCAGAGCTACGGCGCCCAGAAGTCAATTCGTGATAACACGTCCTGGTCAATACCAAACCTTAATAAACAAGTGTTTGATCATACCTATTGGGAATTTGTCGGTTCATTTGGCATAGCCGTCCCGCACCTCTTCTTCTGATCTCGTATCTTAGAAGAGGACGAGGGAATATCCAAGGTAGAGGTGTCTACAGGTCGTGTTCCGGGAGTAGATAAACGCCTCCGGTCATCATCGCACATGCGATTCTGAATACGGCATCCCAGCCTTACCTGTCGAGGAGTACGCTACGCGCTAATTTTAACCACATTCAGCAATCCGGTAAATTTCCAAGACTTCCATCATCAGAAATTCGCTTGCATTCATGGTGTTTCTATTAGAGTAGAATTATCAATTGAAATTTATAGGAAGCGCACTCGATCCCCCCTTTTCAAGCACCCCTTAAAATACCTACACTCGCTACCAACTTTCTTTTTTCGGAACTTCTCGTTCGCTATTTTCACTGTGATACGATTATCATACTTTATATTGAAAATATTTTTTCGATTTCAATTCAATATTACTCGGTGGTACACTTCATGTTCAATTTTCTAACAGATAGTAGAGATATATGCAAATCGAGTTAATATATAAAATGATCCATGAATACCAGGGTTCGCTGTACGACATCGTCTAGAGGTAATTTAGCTATCGCTTGACTGCTACGAGCTGTTATTCTATTTCCAGAGTCTCCATCGCCTGTTCTTCGCTTATGCCTCTGAGGCATCGGGGCTGCCAACGGCATGACTTGACTGTTTTGATACCTTGGTAACTCTAACCTCTCGAAAGTTGCACGTGCTTGTTGCCATGTTGGGCCCATATTATAGGCAGAAATGATAAAACGCAATATCGAATCAAGAGTTCTCCGACGTCTATCCAAGCGCAACCTTGAAATCTGTCAACGGGGTTTCCCAGCCCTTCACCTCTTCATAAACCTTGAGAATCCTAGAATGCACGTCCGTGACGAAAGCTTCCCCGTCGTGTCGAGGTATTCCGTAGCGGAGCAGTAGCTGTAGACACCTACGGCCTTTGAAACGGGTTTTCCGCGTAAGGTTATAGTAATCGAGAACTTGGGTTCCGAAAAAACCCTCCTTTTCTAAATTCTCCGAGAATTTCCCCTGAGTTCCGATTCTGCTGATTTTGGTAGGTTTTCTGGGCAAGGTCACTGGCATTAGTTAGGTAACCTATAATAATGGGGAATAGAAGAGTTTCTATAATTCCTCAGCGAAGGAAATCCGCGAAGCTCAAAGTGAGTTATTGCCAGTACCGGTTCAGCCTCTTCTCGGACCCTTTAATTTTCTCAGTCCTCCGAACCGAGAGGAGCGCCTGGCGAAAGCTTCTAAGATACTTCCAATCGCCTGTGTTAGTTTCTACAGTGTGCTCAATAATTCGGCGGCAATTATCTTGGATTCCTCCCCAAGCTCAAATATCGCCTTAGTTACTACCTAGGTAGTTAGCGCGCTAGCCATGGCATTCACCAACCTGCCCAGCGCATCGCATAGGTCGCCTGAATCTTGCGTGGAGTGTTCCAGCTCCTCGTTAGTGATCGTAGTGCCGCTTCGGGACCTTTTGATCTCAATAGCTTTTTAAAATACCTAAGCAAATAATATGGGGGGTGGGTATCAGGACTTTGTGTTAAAGATATTCGAAGCTGAGTTAGGGACATTGCTTTCGGGAAACCCCACCTAATGCAACGCAACCGGTCGTACCTAGGTCTTATCCTAAAAAAGTGAGGGTTTGTAGTATAATATACATGAAACGTTAAAAATGCGTTGAGGTGTGACGTAAGTGGCGCACCTATCGCTGCAGCCGTCGCCGTGGGTTAGGGTTGCCAAACATTTAACTTCATTTCCCGATACATTTCCGATACGCCCGGCGTACACGATCTCTCACTCTACCAGCTCCATGGTGCGTGCTGCTACGCTGACACGCAGACATCGTGTCGCGGAGCCGCGTCAAGGCTTCTACCAGCACCGCTGTCCGCACCTCCCCCCCTTGGGTCGCCGGGAATTGGAAAGGCCCCCAGACTTGAACCTCGTGGGGTGAAGAAACTCCGATGTATATCAGGCGGATAGGCTTATCATCTAGCGATATCAGTGTCGTGTCGTGGATCATCGCGATACCCCACGTTGTGAGGTTCTCGTTGAAGATGGAGACCTGGCGGGCGCCTATCGCCATCTTCGCTGCTATGTATCCGTGCGATACGCCGTTCTTCGTAAGAACGTCTGCGTCGGATTGCAACGACAGCTGTCTGAGAGAGGTGACGTGGGTGACTGTCTCGTCGGGATAGAGAAAGGTACTGCTCGCCTTAGAAGATTTAGGGGGAGGTATGGATGTGAGCGCCGGCAAGATACTGCCGGTTCTTTGACCCTGGGCAATTCCAAGCGTCTCGCCATTCTTGCGAAGCATGTGGACGATGTTGGTGGCCAGGTAAGTGACGGTTTCAGTGTCCCGGTCAGCGTGTTCGCTTGCGACATCTCCTTTGGCAAGGCCGGATTTTGAAAGCATAAATTTTCGTCGAAATCCCATGTCGGGGATCCCAGAGTGCTTTCTGGTTATTGTTGCTTTGATGTACTTGGTATTACTGGGCGAGTTGCCAAATACGACTGGCGTGGACAGTTATGAGTGATGTGAACGCCTATGGGGGCTATCTTGATGCGAACCTCGTCTGGCTATTGAGCAGAAAAATTGATTTTGGGGAATTTTCCGGAGGTAGCTATTATATTGGTATCTTAACGATCCTACTGGCGTTCTAGGCTGACATATATGTGTACCTGGGTAGGCATATATACTTTTTCTTATACGCTTTCTACGTATATTTTATCTAGGGACTTCCTAGCGTTCTTACCGGCGCGCGTTATTAAGCTAATCAAAAAAGACCTTAGCCATGTAGGACTTCCGATATGAGAGAATTCTCATCATTAAGCAATTGTCACTCGCGGCCGCTGTAAACTTGGGGATACTCTAGGTATGCTGCTATGTTCTTGTCGGGCCGTCCCCTCCAGTATGTCCATGCTACGATATCCAGCGGGAAGTAGATGGGCGTCTTGTATCAATGTTTAAAGTTAGGGTGATCTTGTTAATTTAGGTATTTGTGTCCTACGTCGCTTATGGCTTATGTGTAAAAAGGGTACCTCGTGGGGATATGACACAGATTACCTTAAAGCTAAGTAGATGGGTACGGAGATGGGGTTTAACCGTGGTAACTATCGAGAAACTTTGCTTCACGGTGAATCTAACCTTAGGCAAACATTTATTATTTAGGTGTCTCACCAGTACCCTGAGCTTTAAAGAGGTAGCTCTTCCTCCGTTTCGACATCACTTCTCCCAATTTCCTCGCTACCATTTTCCCACAGACCTTGCGATTGTCGCTGACCACGCTCTCCTATCCCTACGATTATCACCATCGAACATGGACGCGAACACACAATTCCAGCGCCAGGTGGAAGAGCATGACAAATCCCATCATTATTGTTCTACTACCCACAGACTTGTAGCTGAGACACTGCAACGCTTCCACCAAATGACAACCAAGATAGGTGCGAAGATGGGTATTCTACAGCACTTTATAAATACCAGCCGTCATGTCAAACCATGTGAATGCTGTGAATACTCGTTGTGCGTATCTTAACCCTGTCTCGCTTACTTCTTACCTTCCTACTAACGTCTTATAGATACGTCAATGAGAAGCGAAGGCAATACAACGCCCGTACAATCATCAGCGACCCCTGCAGACGCATATTGCCTTTATTAGATGTTCGAACGGCTCATGAGATCGAGCATTTCCCCGACACCATTATCGAAGTCATGGAACTAAACAGTGAGCACCCTTGCATCGATTTGGAATATACGTGGATACTAACCCGGGCTTAGTCGTGTCCGCCGTTCGCATATCGAAACACCTCGGGCTACCCGTCTGTGGTAATCTCACAAAATTGAGAGAAAGGATTCGAGAAGCCACGGTGGGATCATTGGATTAGGTATCTAGGTCCTAACCTATGCTCCCTGGGTCCTTTTGACCCCGAGAATTGAGATGGATGGGTTTATATCATTGAGATAATTTGTTTTCTGGATTTTTGGATGGATCTGAGCAATAGATTGGCAAAACGGATTAGCTATTGGCGTCTATGAAATCAACATGCATTTACCACTACTTGAACTGCCGGAAATACGATGCACGATAGATTATGCTTCGCTCTTGAAAGCAACTCCTTATCTTGATGAAGGCGAGAGCACTTCATAAGGTAGTTCGTTAGTCCCTCCAGCACCCTATCGCTTTGCCGTCACGCTCGCCGTTGGGTGTGTTGCGATATGAATGGCGTCATGACGCGGGAAAGGATGGGTCATATAGAGACAGGGTCATTCTGATTGATATTCAGTCAAGATCAGTCGTTGTCCGACTCAAACGTTTGCACCATAGGAGAATCCCTGATAACCCCTTTTTCCTAAGCTAAGGTAATAGCACGCCACTGCGACAACATGGCATCGTGCGCCATTTGGCTGCGAGGCTGCCCCCGCCTCATAATTCTTTCCCCGGAAGGGACGGTAAGCTCGAGACCTCCACATCGAAAAACCAACACGCGTGTATCTCTCACCCCCTATTTGTTTCAGCCCTATAAGGCCAGCAATCTTATCATTTAGGCTTCCGCTGCGTCTTCCGGGCGATGTGGGGTACCAGTAGATCTCTCTGAGGGGAAAGTCTACTACTGGCTGCACGTATCTGATGCGTCAAAGCTATGCGTGATGGTAAGCGCCAATGATGGACTCCGGTGGTCCAGGCACGGAGTTGCGGTCTGACCATGAAATCACCACTCATTAAGCATTAAGTTTTTCCCAAAATATTTTAATGCCTTTTTTCTTTCTACTTTTAAAAACGAGGTACTCAAGTAGGTATCTTTTTCAGGGCCTACCTACCTAGGTAGGCATTGAAGGCAAAGTCTGCAGGTTACGTTATTGAATCCATTGCCTTGCGCGGTGCCAGAAACCCATGGCTGCTGACATGGTGACGGCCGCGTTGCTGTAAATCGCGGGCATCTTTTCTAGCTCCGACTACATGCTCTCCGGATCGTCCTGGACTATGCACAAGGCGTCAACCCACAGGAACGAAATTCTCAAATATCTTGCCACTTTAATGGCGTCTCGAATCATCTTGGGTAGATCGAGGGAATGGAACACGCCGCGTTCGCGGCGTCTTTTCGTTAAGTTGCACGATAGGTGTCGACTAACCGCAGTCACTATGCCTACGCATGCCTTCTCTGTCAGACGTTTGAAGACTTGGAGCGGTCTGTAGAAGCTGCATGGATGTTTCTGATTGGCTGCATATGTTGCTGCATTTTGTGAGGCCTATGAGGCATACACTACTCACTACTAGATGCTTGCTCCTGAAAGGGAGCACTGCGCACAAGACCGGCAAAAATTAAGATAAAGGGACTACCGATTGCTGATCAGCTTGCGCATTGAGGCAGTGCTACCTGGTATGTGAGCCCTAATATGAGGCATTGAGGCAAGTGGAGATTGGACCCTACCTCCAAGTAGTCCTATAGTACCACGATAACTACCTCTCTCAGCAAAGTTGGAGGGTTACTAGTAGGTGGGTGGAAACGCATATAAGGTACCTGGGTAGGTAGTGTCAAATTATCCTAGCATTAAAGCATTCAAGACTTTGTCGAAGAACAATTTTCCATCAACCAATTTATATTCAAGATGACTACCTTCCATGCTCGAGGTTTAGAATGTGCGCGGTATCATTCCAATATGAGAGTAAGCTTATTCCTTGATCCTCCTGAACCTCTGTTTATACAAGATTAACATATGAGTTAGTTAGGAGAGACGGGATCTTCTCCGCAGATCATAGCTTCGAAGTTATGGATGTCTTGCACCGGAACAACGGGGATAGTATCCCTGAAGTCTATCACGATGAGACCTCTGTTAATACGAGGTTCACTGCAATAAGCTGCATTTCGAAGCACAGCGATTTCTTAAATGTCGTCTACCCTTGAAGGTGTATCTTTCTCGGAAGCGGAGGATACAAAGGCTCAGGAGATCTATGAATTTTGTAGTAGAGCATGAATCGGATCGAGAAAAAGTCATCATCTCTCGCATGCCATCGGATGGCATTGGAAGACATTGCCGCCTGACGGAGGCGAAAGTGGAGGTATACCATGACCTCTCAACCCAGAACTATCCTCCTCTATGCTCTTCGAACGGCAAATCTGCTGGTGGTTATATGGGGAGAAATGATTCTGATACTGCGCACAGGTTGTATGCAATGACTGTTTCATCGTCCCAAACGCAAATGTAATAAGCAGATGCTCGGGGGCGCGGGGGGGGGGGGGGGTTGACTACTGTGTTATACTTTGTATATTATATACCTCTAAGGTACGCAAGACTCTTGTTTCGGCATTGTCAGTGTTCCTCGGTACCATCATTCTAATGATTCTATCTTACAAGGGGTAAAAACGATACCACAATTATAGAACGACGCCAAGAGGGTTCACAGATAGCCCCTGTTTCCGGTAGGTTATCTTATATTATTTTACCTCGCCCAGTGGTCTCAAAACTAGTATGGATGGTGCTAGGCTGACTAAAAGAATATCTAGGTTATTTGAATATGGCAGGCACACAGTTACTGAACTCCTTGATTTCCCTAATGTCAAGTGGTTGAGAAATTGGCTGTTAAGTGAATACTTACCTGGTACATACTCTAATTGGTGGAGGCCGTCTGTTGAGGTCGTACAATCTCAAGTTGCATTGGTAGGCTGACAAGGACAGAACATGGACATCCTGCCCTCGGCATAGGAATCTTCATCGGAACCCAAGTATAACTCGACTCTACATTTGATGAAGCATCATTTCTAACACTCATAAAGTTCCCCACAGTGAAAGATCCGTTTGATATCATCGGGCAGGAATGGAGGCTCGAAACTTTGCTACCAGGGGAGAAAAAGGCTGGGCTTTCGCTTGGTGCGAACGACCACCCCCTTCTAAGGGTCTATTGGTCGTCGATTTCAAAGAGGGTCGATTTTGGCAGGTTTCGCCATAGTCGCCATCTTTCAATCTCTTAGGTACAGCAGTATCTTTTGGCGACGATGCCTCATGCCTCGCGCTGAGGCTGGAGGGAAGCGCAATGGAGGAAATCGCATAGAGTGTTGGCGTCTTGGATTCGTGATTAAAACCCAACCCAGATTCCTCTTCTGTTCCGTCCAATCTCACCGTCTCTGCTTACCATCATATCCTATGTGCTTTCATCACTCGAAAAATTCCATCGACTGTCTGCTTTTATCGTAGCGATACCTAGCCAATCGTCCCACAATCTCGACATACTCGGTACCTGACAGTGCTGGTCTTGCAACCCTTGGTTTTCAGCTAATGGCTGTTGTGGTAAATAGTCTCTTTGGGTATATTGTGGTTGTGACTATTGTTAACAACGGACATAGCTCCTATTGCCAATCAAGTGGACTATTATACGACTGCACACGACAGTACAGACATTGGCAATTTTGTTTCCTAGCGGCTGCTACTAGCATGGCTGCTGGGTCGGATCCCTTAAGGGAAACGGCTCGTTTCGATATCAACTCGAATGACAACTGGAATGATCCAAGCTTCTTTTATCAACCTCTTGACCAGTTTCAGGTCCCGGCGAGCCTAGAGGACCTCCTAACGGGTCTAGACAACGTTCCGACAAGCTCTGAGGGCTTCGTGGCAAGTCCAGACACTATGATGACAAGTCCGAACACTGTTCCGACAAGCTTAGACACCATTTTGACAAGCCCAGACACTATTCCGACAAGCTCGGAGGGCTTCTCAGCAAGCCCGGACACAGCTCTGACAAGTTTGGTGGGCTTCGTAGAAAGCCCGAACACTTTTCCGGCAGTCGACTTCTCCGTAGAGCATCGGTACCTCAACAGAACGCCAACCTCGAGCCAAGATGCAGGCATCAACGCTTCTGGTTCTCTAGCCGATTATGTTCTGCAGTTGGGCTCCTTATCGCCTACGGGCCCGCATATCCAACGGGCCACGCATTGGCGACAACATAAATGCAGTCTCTGCGATAGCAGATTTCGCTATAAGGGTGACAAAACCCGGCATGAAGTCTGTGTACACCGGATCAGGGCCGAGTCTACGTATTCCTGCCGATGCTCTTATGCTACCTTGCGCAAAGATAACTACCGTCGGCATCTCAAAAACTGTCGTCGGTCATGCATATACAATTCTTATCTCTGTATGTGCGGTTATTTGACTATGAACAAGAGAAGCATGAAGACCACGTAGCTGGGTGTCTCTTGTCCTTTACAGGATGGTGGAGTAATGATGAGTGAGGGAATCATGGACATGGATCTCGGCGACTTGGGGGACATAGGAGGGGGAGCTAATTGTTTCTTTTATTTAATTATAGGGGGGGCCTGATTTCTTTTCTCAACTCAATATAAAGAAGAGAGATAAGGGGAAAAGGGGGAAAGAGGAAGAGAAACTGGAAAAGGGAGAAGCCTTACTCGACCCAAAAAAAAAAAAAAAAGTTTAAAAGAAAAAAAAGACGAACATGGCTCCAAGACTGCACCTGCAATTCAATAAAAGCGTAGTTCCCAAACATTGATTGCTTTGAATCTGTGAACTCTGTAATTAAGAAGCCACGGCTCAATGACACTATCTAAACTGATGCCGCCGCGTATCAATACAGACTCGGCCGGAAAACGAGGAACAGGGATTGGAGGCAAACCCTATCGGAAAACAATCACATTAGAACCAATAGCATCAGGGTGACGTAATTACTAGTTGGTGAAGTTGATAACGGCATTTTGAGTGAATCAAGCTACACTTCTAGTTTGCTATTAACTGTTCCTTTGGGCGAAGTGAAAAAATTCTGCAAGTATCGGACAGGAAGGGTTGTAAAGGAAGACGACGTGTGTAGCAGTACTGAATATATTAGTTAAGACGAAATGTATTTCCGTAGGTGCATCAAATATGACTTATGAATCAAGATTGACGGATTTAATACTTCCGTAGCTGGTAATCAGCTCGAATTGCAACGTGTCTACTTGTCAACTCGTCACCATCTTCGTCTCCGATCAGCAAAAAAAGTCGATCGCAAAATTCTTGAATTTTATCGGCGCGGAAAAGTTCATATGATCTCAGCAGCCGTCATGTGTACAGAAAATCGCATGCTGTTATTAATGTCAACGGCGGCGGCTTGACCGGTAACGGCTCGGACGGGTAGCTGTAGGTATCTTAGGTAGTCAATGGGGTGGGCAGTGAGATGACGTATTGTTGATAGTGAATAGATGAAAGTTTACACGATTGCGTGACCTGCCTACTAAATTAAAATTCTGACATGAGCCCCCGGATTATGGAATTGCTCGAATAGGTCGCTGTGCGTGTGGTGTATGTGGCATGCGCGCGCATGCTGACACTGTAAAAGCAGGAATCGAGCGCGCAAGCTGTTTGGCAGGATCGTATTATGATGAGCCCATACCAATATATCAACGGCACGCTATGTGCTGATAGGTACCGACGGTAGCCTCCCGAGGCATTCGACCGCGTACGCATGATTTACGACAGAGACACGGCAAGTACCGAGGCGACTTGGCTTCGTGTCCCTTTTCGTAGGGACGAGGCTTGGTGCATACTGAAATGAAATATTCGGTAGTGATAGCTCTTGGCAGGGTCTTACTGCTTTGTTGAAGGTAATCATTTCGTGCTCTGGAAAGGCGAACGTCGGTAGTCGGCCTTTACGTTGGGCGACGAATTTAGATGATCGACTTCGGAGGGAAATGTGACGTGTTGCGAAGCAGGGCCTAAGCCATCATGTTGCGAGACCCATTGCGTCAAGTTCTTTACCACTTCATTAATATCACCAAGGCAATAATAGAGCCGAAGTGCAGGACTGTTCGGGTGTCTAATAGGAATTTATTCCCATGGCGCGTTGGGTGTGGACGAGGAGTGTACAAGCTGGGTTCGTCAGCGGCGGCACTCGATTAGGATCTGACCGTGTGTTAGCTTGCCTCTGTCACCTACCAGAACAATGGATGTGGCTCATGTAGGCTGTACGAAGATGGAGACATTTGTATCTGCCGAGTCTTGTTCCCCAGCGCCAAGCTCGTATAATTATCTGGCTAACTTTCCCCCCCTATTACGGAATAAGTTGAATTGACTATTTCGTATAGGAGATATTTGCAAGAGGAAAAGGTCTTGAATAAAGTTCAATTCAGACGTAACAGTGCCCCACTGAATAAGCCTCATCACCCATGGATATTAGGCGGATATTGATGGCCTCCGACTTGCCGATGGGAACCATACAAGGTACAAGGGGCATTTCATTGGAACCTGCCTCTTTTTCTCTGCGGTGTGGGATTACCTAACCGCATTCTTCCGAATTTCGTGAGGTTGGCGTGGGAAGCTCGACTTTTGTCTCTCGACGGCTACACCGAAACAAAGCTGAGGACCATGGGCGAGACTCAAACGCCATGTCGTTTTAGCGCCCCGCGCCGTCTCATACTCCCCATGTCAGCTGGTCCTCCTTCTCCACGATTTTGCGATGGACTTCAACTTTCGCTTCCTTGCGGCTATTCAGTCTGCCCTCCCTCAGAGGTCTAGATGCCTCTGGTTGGTTGCGATGGCTGACATGGTGAAGCACAACAGATAGCCACTTTTTATAGCTATCCAATCACATTCGTCAATTGCTATGCCTTCGTTGGAGGACATCCTCCAGGATCCTGTGGTTTCCTGGGGTAATGGTGCTAATGGCGTGAGCGAATAAGCACCTACATAGTAGTGAGCATTGCAGCACGAGATGCAGTAGAAGGCACATCTACAGCTCCTCTTTTCATGGGTGCTGCATCAATCGTTAATGCGTTATGTGTTGGCTCGCGAATACCTACCCAAGAATCTTTTGCTTCACATAAACAAATAACCAAGCGGTTAGGTGTGTTATTCGCAAGCAAATCCACTTTCCTTACATAGTAACCTACATCGATCGTTTCGGTACCGACAATCGCGGTGGGACCTCCTTGCCCCTTTGGTTGATGGGCCTAGGACCAGATACTGAATTTCGTCCCTGGACAATGATCACCTGCAATCTGGTCATTGGCGCAGCTGGCCTATGTAGCTACATATATGTAAGCCAACTCTATCAGGTACGTGACACATAATTCATAGTTCAAGCGGAATGAACCCGTATTGCGTGTCAAGCGTCATCCCGCCTGTCCACTTGATCAAACATGCATTACAAGCATTGCTCTTCCTTTCTCATATACACGCGTAGTCGCAGCTGCGGTACTTCCTGGTTACACACGGCCTGGGCAGCCTTGGTTCGAAGTGGCTAATATGGCGGAGAGTCGGTGACCGTCACCGCTCTCCTTGGCTCTGTCTCGTATGAGACATGGGATATTGTACACGCGGTGGCTACCTGGCCAGCTTGCTAGCCTGCTGTGGCTTCAAGCCGCCTCATCAGACCAAACGTTCCAGTCCCTCTTGTGAAATAGCGGCAGGGAGACTAGGCGTACAAAGGTACTTTCTAGTCTCGCGCCCCGATAACGCGGCGTTCGCCCTAAACAAGTCTGGACCTCGGGACCCTTGACTTTGCGATGTCTTTGCTTGTTTCGCTTTCCTACCTGTCAAACGCTGTGGGGGATGAAGAAGGACCCCTCATTGCTAGGTTAGCATATAAACCCGATCAGACCCTCGAAACCGCATGCGGCAGCTCCCCGCGTATGATACATGATACCCTTCCTTCTATGAATAGCCCGCCTTTTTCTTACCAAAATCCTACTCTGATTTCTGCAGGCCAAATCATAGGTACCACATATACATATTTGTCTGTATATACCTTGGGGCCGCAACCAATCGACTGTCCTACTACGCCGTCATCACACTACCTAGCATATTAACCCCTGCTACATGTTGAAGGAACCCATTCCTTGACTACAACCCACCACTTCCGCTACCCGAGAGCTCCAGTCCATACCTGAAAAAACCAAGTACACATGACCATGCCGAGAAGAAAGAGCCAGGCCCCAGGCCTTTATTATGATGTGCCCGTCGCCATCATACCTCTGATCAGTTCGATCCTCCTTTTCATACGACTCTACCGTTGGCAAAGGTCACAGTATTACCAGCTACTCAACATCATAGACAACACAATGGAACAGACACTATCACGACTCTGCCCTAAGGTCGAAGGCCCTACGATCTTCACCAAGTTCAACGAGCTTCCCCCAGAGATACGCATCAAGATCTGGCAGCATGCTATACCAGACCCGAGGACAGTAGCTGTGAAGTCACCATACACGAAACAAAGACAGACGCCTCGATCCTTGGAAGAGGCAATGTCAGAGGCACACGACCATGAGGAAACATGGTACTCAACAACACAAATCCCCGCCCTACTACATGTCAATGCAGAAGCGAGATACGAGACGCTAAAACATTACACACTTTCACTCGGCGTGGGAAGTGCGCAACCGCGAGTCTACGTCGACTTCAACCGAGATACCATCTTCTTCGGCCACTCGGAGCTAAAACCCGAGTGCTCACCATTGTGGGCCTCCACGCGAGACTTGAACCGAGTGCAACGTCTCGCAGTCGTTCCCGAAGGTGCATGGAGAGTGCTACGATGGAAAAAGGTCGACCTCAATTCGCTGGAGAAGATGATATTCGTACACGACACAGATAAGTTCGAGCTCGGCCCATTACCACAACTAGTCGAAGACAAGCCGCAAGAAGTCGAGATAGATTTGCTCGAAGCGCAGGCACAGCGTCTGGAGGAATTGCAATTGGAAGAGGAGCTACCGGAGGAGACGACGATGGACCCCATGAAGAAGCGCATGCAGGCTGCTCGCGAGGAGATAGACTCACTGATGATGGTACTACCTACGCAATGGGAGAAGGAGCCTGCAGTGTCAACTGCAGTGTTCAAGAAAAGCCGCGGGGATCGATGGCTGTGTTGATTCGCTGCATTTAATCCTTTGTCATCTCCCTCATCAGCCAGGAAATGTCTTATCTTATGCTGTACATCATTCTATTATACCCACCTTCAATTGAACCAACGGGATCTGCCAATGCGCAGATTCTCTAGCTGAGAAAGGATTCAAATTTCATGAGCATTATGCTGGAAGTGAAAAGTGGCAATCAATTACTTCATTATGATGTTTTGCGATTTGTTATATGACCAATTGATGGGAAACCAATTTTGAGCAAAAAAGGACTCATCCATCATCGCCATCGATTCTGCCTCTCCTTTTCAGACATGCATGCATTGCGCAACATAACCCTTCCCTGCTAAACATGTCTTGCCCTACCCTCTTGCTTGCGAGGTTAGGTATCGTTATCTGAGTCTGGAGGTAAAACAAGGTCGTGTAAAGGAGTAATATGAGACAGGCTGCCGAACTTTAGGCCCATCCCACGCCCAACGACGCAATTGCCCATTCTTTCCGCCCCCTCCTCCCCCTCCTCCCCCCTATTTTTTTTTTTTTTTGCAGCACACGACGAGATGCATGTTTCTATCCGATAGGCAAATGCATTCTGCAGCCTCAAACTCTGCACCTTGCAAATCATGAATTGGAACAGTGTCTGCGCGCATAAGTGTGTAATGCACGCTAGAAAAGGAGACTAAAGATCGAACTCCGGCGATTTTTTTGAGTCATGCATTTGTCTTTGTTTCTTCCGCGCAAACTTACACGCGGCCCGCAGCATGCCGTCCCCCCTATCGAGGTACATGTCTCTCCTCTCCTCCTCGAAACATCGCCTCCCCTGGACGACGACGGCGGCGGCGATCACCCGGTATTGCCGTAGCCTCACCGTAGACGTAGCTCCTCATATTTCATAATATGAATAAACATTGATTCACACTGCCACATTTCGTAGTTCGCAGTCCCGCAAAAAACAACCAATTCCCGATCGTAAATTTTTTTATTCGCGCCTTCGCTTTCTACGGGGCCGATATCCACAACTTCACAGCTTAGGCGGTAAGTAGTAGACGCGAGAGTTGCTTCTCTGGCGGAGTACCGGTACAACCGTAATTGCGAAAGGCAGACGACACTTAGGGATACGACAGATACGTAGTTACGACAGCTAATATCGAACACTCTGACAGTTTGACAACTGGAGCAATCTAGAAAAGAGAGATAGGCTATCATTACCCTGGAAAACGTACGTAGGACCACGCACCCCAAACGTGACACGGCATTCGAGTACGCGCCTCCTCCATTTTTTCTTGACGATCCTTGATGATGGGCAAGTCGCCCGCCCGCCTAAGTGCCGGCAGCGGGCGTCCAGCATCCGGCATCCGGCAGTATTCCCGGTTCTTTGCATTTCGCTGACATTTACGTCTCCTTGTACCTGACCCGCAGCGTTAACTCCCGTCGCCAACGGCTTGGCGTATATGTACCTAGGTACCTACATTAACTAACTTTGCTATTTCCCGAGCGGAAATATCTTGATCTTGATTTTCCCCGAGCCTCCTTCATGCAACCTGGTTTCCTTTTCTTTGTCTCCTAGGTGTTTCGCCGTCTCACAGCTTGCTCCTGACGTCAGCGCCGCTTGCGCTTGCGTTAGCATTCCCTCCTTCGCCACCACCACCACCACCACTTAGGTACGTATTCCCGAGCCTCAGCATATCGACGGCGCCGTCCACCATCTCCTTCACGATCTCCGCGGCGGGCTGGATCTTCCGGATCGACCCGGCCACCTGGCCCATGAGGTGCGGGAAGTCGACGTCCTCGACGCCCTCGTCGAGGTCGTGCTCCATGGGCACGATGCCCCTTTCGCAGAGCTCGGCGATCCGCTGCGGCTGCGCGTGCCACCTCGAAATATACGCGTTGGTGCGCATGCGCAGCGGCCGCCCCGTCAGCACCAGCGTCCGCTGCGTGTCGTCGTACCCGCACGACACCACGGCCTCCTTGTGCGCGTCGCTCGACGCCGCCTCGACGCTCGCCACGAACCGCGTCCCCACCCACACCCCCGCCGCGCCCTGCATCAGCGCCGCGGCCAGCGACCTGCCGTCGCTGATCCCGCCGGCCGCGAGCACCAAGGCCGTCGACCCTCCGAGCATCTTGGGCCGGTACCGCCGCGCCACGTCCGCGACGGCCGGGACCAGCACCGACGCCGCGACGTCGCCGGTATGACCGCCCCCCTCGCCCCCCTGCGCGCACACCATGTCCACGCCCAGGTCCAGCGCCTTGACGGCGTGCCGCGGGTGGCCCACCATGTTCATGACCAGGATTCCCGCGGCGTGCAGCTTCTCGAGGACGTCCCTGGGCGGCACGCCGACGGCGCTGACGAACAGCCGCGCGCCGCTGGCGATGGTGATGTCGATCAGCTCGGCCAGCTTGCCGCCCGTGTAGTCGTGGTTGGTGGCGCGCGCGCCGCCGCCGATCTGCGGCAGCGCGAGGTCGATGCCGAAGGGCAGGTCCGGCGACGCCAGGTTCGCCTTGAGCTCGGCGATGATGGCGCGCAGCTGGTCCGGCGTGTACTGGAAGCCGCCGATGACGCCGATGCCGCCGGCGTTGGAGACGGCGGCCGCGAGGAGCCCGCCCGACGCGCGCGCCATGCCCGCCAGCACGATCGGGTGCTGGATCCCGAGGAGCTTGGTTAGGGGTGTTGTGATGGGTCCTTGGGGTGCCATGGTATAATTGTTGCTTCGTTGGTTCTTGAGTGACTCTATCTTGTGGTATGATTGTGAATTTAAGTAAGTATCTCGTAAAGTCAACCAGGTAAGTTGTTGATTTGTTAGAAGCTGGGTTGTGCAGCTGGAGGTACTGTAAATGAACACGATTAGAGCGTAAGTCAATTCGACCTTTAACAATGAAATGGCATAGGCTATAGGCTAAAACCGCTTGCGATTCTTAAATATCGGAAAGATACGAAGTCCGTCAAGTTTTTACTCAACTACCGTTTTTATCAAGTGAATTTCAGACTTAGATTGAAAAGAATTGTCAATCAACCCGAACTGGGGTTGTTGGAAAGTTGATATACTCGACTGGCGGGCCTCTTTATTTCCACAACTCCGGGAGCTAAGAGGAGGTGGGGTTGGGAGTTTCTGGGGTAGTTTGTGGAGAGATGCCGAGGTATGTCTGTATTAGGTAATCAATAGTAAAAGCCATAAACTTAAGAGAGGGAGAATTGGGGCGACAGAACGCTATCCGAAGACGGGTGTTGCAGTCTCGTCTATAAAAAAGCCTCTTTCATGTCTCCTATCATATGAAGATCAGGAGCGCTTTGAGATATATGATATTAGGGTAAAGCTCGAAAAAATATAATCAAGATTACCTAATAGATGCTGCATGATACACAATTTCTTCCCTCACCAGTTTTAAGTCTAGCAAAGCAATTTAGCAAAGCAATTGAGTCTCGACGCTTTCTCTTTAAACCATGACCGTAACCGTAACCTCGCGTGCCAATTCGCCATCCCCGTAATGCCCCAGGATTTATACAAAATAGGTAGTGTTGGAAGGCAAGCACCCAACCCAATATAATGATTTGCTTGCTAGGTGCTCGCACCATACACTCTGGCGATAATACGCACCTCTAATATGATGTTGTAACAACATAGCCTGAGCTCCCGTCATGGAAGCCGCTAGGCTTCGTCGTTCGAGAACCCGTGTTTAGAATCCCGTTCTATACCCGTTGCCAGTACGTGTCGGCACACTGCGTGCAGACCGCAAGCAAATTTGGTCGGAGCGAAGTTTTGAGGTTTTAAGGCGATGACCCCTTCTTTACACTGTTGGCACCCCGATCACCGGAAAAATGGTAGACGTGCTGGTACAAAATCGTCCTGTGGTGTCTCTGCTGCTCGAGTCTCGGATGACGGGATTGCTAGCGGCGGGTGACGCGCCTCTCCGGCCGATCCTGAGCCACTATCGGCTTCCTCGTCGTCGGTAACCTCGTCCAAGACAGCCACCGTCGCAACCGGTACTTTCTCTACTTTGACGATTTCTGACTTAGCCTTGGGAATAAACCCGACCTGTAGGTTTTCCCGACTTAGCCCACGCCTAAGGGCTAAGTCTGCAGCTGCCATTCTTTTCTTTTCCACCAACTCATTTTCTTCCCTTTCCAACCGCTCCTCTTCTAGTCGTAAATCATCCAAGGATGGCGTAGAAATGAGTGCTGGGCTTTCTGGTGGAAGAGAACCCGAGCCAAAGTTGCGTTGTAGAGATGGCCTTGTTGAATCCATCGTCGTTATCGAAACGCTCCTGGGTATCCTGGGATCTGCAATTCGCTTTCCTTTACTACTCCTTGTTTTGTTGCTCGCGCGATCATCCACGTGATCTAGCGTAATGGCGAACTCATCATCGAGCGGTACCGCATCCTCCTCTCCCTCTTCATCGCTCGGGAAAAGATCACCTCTGGATCTGTACGAGTCGCTGGTATCCCCACTACCTACCGTTGCGCTTCGTTTCCTAACGAGCGCCGATGCCTCGTCGAGGTATGTGGTGTCTCCTTCTTCGCCAAGTAACGGTACGCGTTCTGCATCAAGTCCTGTTCTCGAAGCTCCCGGGTGTTCTTGAAGATTCGCCGCGCTGGGCTTGTATCGCAAAGTTCCGCCGATTTTGAAGGGCCAGCGACTCAAAAATCCGAGGGGCGCGGTGCTCGGTATGAGAGTTGGATCTTCTTGATGGGTGCTGGCTCTTCGTCGTGAACCTCTCGTGCCGTAGCTCATTCCGCGCTTCCTCCTCGGCTGCTCTTCGACCTCGCCCGCGCCCCGTCTTCTACCTGTACCTGCCAGTAACCGGTCCCAGTCTTCGCTTCGCCAACCGCCGATTATCCCTCTGCCGTCATCTCCGTCGCCCCCTAGCTCCTCATCCCAATCGTCGTAAAAGTCGAAGCTGTATTCGGCATTTCCTCGCGCCCGCTGACGTTCCCTTGCGCGTCGCGCTCGTTCTTCGCGATCGCCGAGGCACACGGCAGTGCAGCTATCGAATGTCGAATACACGGATGATAGGCATGGATTGATGTAGGTATGTCCGAAACTCCAGATACCAGCGGCCGCATTTTCGGTGACCGTTTCGGTGGTATGGGAGATCTGATTCCACCGCTGGCGGAGTCGAGGATCATCGAGAAAAGCCATTGCTCTCTAGTGGCGGATGGGCCGCAGGGCCGACTTATATAGGCGATGGTGCAGCAGATGACCTGCCGCGATGGAGAATTTGCGATACGAGTTCGGACAGTAGTGGCGCGACACGTGATAAGTGTATTAAGTTCGACAGCAAGGCTCGGGTGTCGGACGTCCGGGGTAATATCTATACGCTTTGTCGTTCAAAAGCCCCGAATCGTGCTTGATGCGATTCTAAAGGAATCGACGCCCATTTGGTAATGATGGAATGGAGGCTTGAAATACAAGGGATGGACTGCAATTCCTGTGCGAGAGAAGGTGATATAATTGATGCAGGCGAGATCAAAGTTTCCATGCTACCTAAGGTATGGAACGTAGTCGTGATACCTAGATTCCTGGGAGAGAAAGGCGCAATTGCAGGTAAAGTTCACGAGGGACGAGGATCTAAGGAAGAAGCTGGCCTGTCAGCCCTGTTTGCAAGGGATCGTGGAGTAATGGAGCTATGGGGTTATAAAATCATCGCATAAGCCATGGCCTTGGGAGGTAATGGGAATTGAATAAGGTTGTACAGGTGTCAGGTCCAATCTTACACCCGATGAATCTTATCTACCCGATACGCGCGGATTCAATGTAAAATCAATGTTGGATTAAGCAGCTAGATAGGTATACAGCCGCAACGTGGTCGGTAGTGGTACGGTTAATTGATATTTACAAACAACTTGCGATGACCTCATGCTCGAGTCTTGGGTTAGGCACCTAGTAAGCCTCTAAATAGCGGTAATATTGCGGGGGGATCAGTTGAATATCCAGTATCTAAATTTTTTTTTCTTAGTGCAAACCTTACCTCCGACTTCCCTACTTGCAGTGCCGCATTCCTAAGCCATGGCAGGTCCCTAAGCTCGAGTATTAGCGGCCTAACCATTTACAATCAATTCCCGGGCGGTAAAGTTCGGCAGAAATACTCAAAACAGCAAACTTCCGCTTGCGCTTGCCTTGCGACTCCAAAATCGGCTAACCACCTGGGCAGCTTCGCGTGGAGCTACAATCGCGGCAGCATCACCCAAGTCATTACACCGGCCTGCGCCAGTCACTACCGCTACTTGCAACTAAAATCTCGACACCCACCTACGCACCTTCTACCACATTTCTTACCATCGCAATTTGGTCAGAAATACGGAAAACGCTTCTTGCAATCAATCTGCATCCTCCGATCCACTTTCTTTGTCTGCACTTCTAGCAATCGACATCTTTTTGTGCACCTCGAGGATCTATCTTCTTGGTCCTTTCATCGCTACGACGCTTCGTATTGCACCCTTTTTGTCAACTTCACGAAACCTTGCGCCATCCATGACCACCGACGCGAGAGACGCTACAACGAAGCGCAATGCTTAACAGTCAGAGGCAGGGTGGCTGGGGGGGATTCGGCCAGCCCTCGAATCCGACTACCAACCGTAAGTGAACAGCTTCTCTCGACCATCGTATCTATATTTCTAGCCAAGGAATCTCCCGATCCTCGATAGTGGTGAATCTCGATCCTGTATATCGGCGATATCGGTCTCGAAAAATCACTGGGCACGCGACAGACCGTGTCGAGGCGCTGGAACGCGATGTAGTTTAGAGGCGAGGATGTGGGCATAGCTCCAAGGACACTAACTTGTTATCTTTATAGCATTTGCCTCTGCGTCCTCTCAACCGAAGAACCCATTTGCAACGTCCAACAACTCAACACTACAAAGACAACCTAATGGAGTCGCACCTGTGTCGAATCCTTTCTTAGCCAGACCTTCTAGCCCGTTTGGCGCAGCGTCATCCGCGAAGCCTTCATTCGGGGCACCGTCTGGAAACCCTTTCGGAGCACCTACAACTTCAATTGATTCAGCCAAGAATCACTCAGAATCGCCCTCTAGCCAGCGGGGAAAATCACCGGCAAACCCCAACCCTTTCGCTCAATCTAACAACGCACACCAACGCAAGCGATCGAATTCGCCAGCGTTAAACCCCTTTCCGAAGCGATCGTCACCAGCTCTTAATGCGACCAATGCACCAATCGGACCGGTTACCAATAGTAACCGAAAGGTCGCCGAGTATGTTAAGCCAGCATGGCCCAAGCAAGCAGAGAAACAAACACCAGCAGCTGGTCTTAAAGCGCCCAATAACCAGACCAATGGGAAGCGGAAAAGCGAGAATGAAAATCAGCGAAAGAGCAAATTCTCTCGTACATCGCCAGACCCCGACGCTGCATCTCTCCGATCTCGCTCTGCTGCTGGCAATACCAAGCAAGGCGCAGCATCTAACAATGGGTCAACAGCACCTAGAGTCACAGGGAACACAAGTACTTTCGCCGAGACTATCATGAACCAGCTAGCGAAGGATAACATCAAACCTCCTCGTTGGCCGGTGAACCCCGGACGCCAGGATCAACGTCAGGTTATCGAACGCTTCCGCGAAACCCACAAGGCCTATCGGGAACGGGCTCGTAAGTCGCTGATGCGGGCGGGCCTGATTGACGATCCGGACAAGAAGCGAAGACTTGATGAGGCACTCGTGTTCAAGGGCATCTGTGAGGACTTCTGTCCTGAGTGGGAGAAGATTACACGCATCGTCGAACATGATATCAAACTCCCGGAGAAGGTTACAGACGATAATGGCGAACTCGTCCCTATGCCCTCGCTTATGGTTAAGCGACTTGCTCGCTCGGCTGCAGGACAAGAATCACCGCTTCCGATGGACGTAAGATCCGTTACTACGCTTCGACGAACTCTGGACTATCTGATCAACGATTTAATCCCGTCAGATGCCTTACTGTCTTCTCGACACAGCTTCCTCTGGGATCGAACCCGCGCTATTCGAATAGACTTCTCTTTCCAAAAGTATGACATGACACCGGAAGAGTTGAAGGATCAAGTCTATTGCCTTGAAACGATCGCCCGTTTTCACGTTACGGCGCTTCACATACTCTCCCAAGATGGTTTCACGCCCGGCGATTATTCAGAACAGCAAGAGATTGAGCAGCTGGGCAAGACTTTGATGTCTCTAATCGAAGTATACGACGATTGTGCACAGCAAGACATCACGTGTGAAAATGAAGCCGAGTTTCGTGGATATTACATAATATTTAATGTACACACTCCCGCGCTACTGGAACGCGTTTCCAACTGGCATGGACGAGGCGACGACCCTGATAGAATCAAGTCGGCGATCCACATTGTCCAGATCATGAAAAATATCCGGGAATCGCAAGGTCCTCTGTCCCCAAATGCAACTCCTGGAATGGCACTCGAAAATATGTCGACATTTTTTGACGCCATCGCGAAGCCGGATGTTTCTTACACACTAGCTTGTTTCACCGAGATACATTTCAACTATGTTCGAAAGAGTATTCTCCAGACTCTCAAGAAATCATTTTCGAGACCGCGATTCGGACCCAAAGATCTAACACCCGCCGTGTTGAAACAGTACTTACGCACGGATACCGAAGAAGAAGCTGTCGAGTTTTTCCAGAAGCACGGATTTCAGTTCAGCGATGGATATGTTATGCTTAGCCCCAGTCCTGAATATGTCGATGCTCGTGTACCGCACTCGTTTTCGAAAGACATCGTAGAGCGCAAGCGTTGCGGACGATCTCTCCCCACCATCATACACGAAACTGTGTACGAGATTGTTGACAATGAGCACACTGAAGTCCTACTCAGCCCTGAGGATAGCCTATTTGTCAGCGAGGATCATAACATGTCCTCCCTCATCAGCAGCGATGGCCAGGACGTTCAAGAGAACCAGGGAAGGCTTGAAAGTGAGTGGGATAGTGAAGCTACAGCCGACTCTACGCCCCCAGCCTCGCCTCGCCCTCTTCCTGCGATGTTTGGAAACCACGCCGTTACCATGCCTAGTGCATCTATTCCCAGTCCATCAATTGTGCAGCCGAGCGATGTTGGATCTCGAAGTCCGTCACTTTCTAGTGTGGCTTCTGCTTCAACAGACCTGTCAACAACTCCACTTGTAGAAGTCAGCACAGATGTCGCACCCAAACCCGACGCCTCTTCGCCTAACCAGACACCGGTTACCTCCAATGTACCTACAGAACAGCCTATGCCTGAGAAAACTAGCCTATATGGAAGTGTTTCTGGCGCACCAAGCCCCTTCAATTTTTTGAACAAAAATGAAAGCAAAGATGCACCAAGCCCGAGCATCTTCTCGAGCCTTTCATCAAAGACGTCAGAAAAGCTAGAGCATAAGTTGCCTACGCCTGCCACGTCTGCGCCTAGTCCTTTACCGGAAGTCAAATCAAATCCGTCTCATTCATCTAACAAAGACCAACCCCAACAACCCTTCCCCTTGGGCACGCCTACGACACCAAGCCTGGGCTTTAATGCCCCTACTCCAAGTGCTTCCATCAATCCCTTCTCGGGACTTTCGTCCAACAAAGATGAACCTCGACCATCTTTTCTCCAACCCGCAACTTCGATACTACCACCTACTAGCGATGCAACTCAGCCTACAGCTACCAGCACGCTTACTTCTCCATCCTCCATAAAGGCACAACCCACAGCTGCGCCTACAGCCCAACAAGCCCCCACCACTCTTCAACAGTGGGCAACACCTCAACCGCAGGATATCGGGTCGAAGGACGCACCCACCCCAACAGGAGATCTTTTCCTGTCGCAATCATCTGATCGAACGATCTCGCCGACTGCTGCCCAGACAGCGAGACGGGAGAAGGCATTAGACGATTTCACTCGCTGGTTTGTCTGTGGCGATAAAGGCCTAATGGATGAGCGGCTCCTCGAAATTGCAGTCGGCCATGCGCTCGACGGGTTCTGGGAAAGACATCAGGCAGAAGAAGAGGAACGCAAACGAAAACAAGAATTAGAAGAATCGTGGGCCGCAGCGCGCAAGTACAGAGAATACAGTCTGGGGGTCAAGTATTTCTATCGCTGGCATCAAGGCTTTCGCGACAGACAAAGAATCAGACGCATGAAAGTCGAGAGAGAAAAGGCGAGAATCTGGTATCTACCCGAGAACATTGCAAAGCGTGAACTTGCAGCCAAGGAAGAGCAAGAAAGGATAGCTCGACAAGCTGAGGAGTCGATGATTAAGAGGAGTCGACGCAACGTGGACGAAGCTGTCAGGATGAGGCAGTCAGCGCGACTCGAAGCAAGGATACAAACCCTTGAAAGCAAACTCAATCGACCAGGTTCCAGCACGTCTAGCGTTGACGAGAGGCTACAGGGCCTTGAGGACGCGCTCATTGCGACGGGCGTTTTCAAGGGCGTTAGAGACGAAAGAGCCGCAGCGCATCACGCCGCTGGATGGAACGAAGACGAGGATGCAGACCGTGGAAGTGTGTCGCGACGAGCTGAGAACCACCGACGAACCAAGCACGGGCTTAATCCACTCAAGGCATTGCCGGAGCCTCCAAAATATAAGGAAGGCTCCAAGACGGCGATGCTAAAAGCGCGTTACAACGGTTCTGGTCGAGATAACATGTCTATGACAAACGGGAGTCTCCGTAATTCGACTTTCAGCTCTAGCTATCGCTCTAGTCTTGGCCACAACGACAGCAAAGTTTCAAAGTCCCGTTCGAGAGTCTCGGATCCGTACTGGCGCTTGAAAGCCCGCGGGCTCGTGAAGATGCCCAATGGAGAATATCTGCACGAGTCTATAGCGCTACCTATGTTGCAGGAGGGAAAGCGGATTCCTGGTTTCGGAAACTACGGATTGCCACCTGCTCAGACCACAACACCCGATCAATCACCCCCGATGCATCGATACTCCTCACCGCCCATTCAATTTGATGGGATACGACCAGATGAACCCAACAGCTCGCCTTCGAGCATTGGAAGCCGCAAGCGAAAGCGCAACCGCGAAGATGAGGAAGTCCACGCAACCCCGGATGCAATCGGCTCGCCTAATGGCAGCAAGAGAGCAAAGAGCGACATTGAAGAATCTGTTGATGCTCAGACCCACCTAGCAGATATCGCAAGGTTGTTGCAACAGGCGGAAGACTGCAGTAGAAATACGTCATCCAGGGTACGACCGACCTCTTGGACGAAAATGTTCAAGTAATCCTGAGGAATACTGGTAGAGGAGGAACAGACAAGCTGGACGAGAAGAAAAAAAATAGAAAGAAAAAAGTTGTTTAGATATGATGTTGGTATATTCTACGTCAAATGGACGTGGCTAGGCAGGACGCCTTGTACAAAGTGAATAGGGGGAGGAGAATTATGACACGATCAGTGCGAGCCCGGAGTGGCGGAACTTCTCAAGGTACCTATTGGACCTCACATGGAACGGCGTTATGGAATGCTTGCTTCACAGAAATAAAGGGAATTAAACCTTACGACAATTCAACGGTTTTTTTTCTACTACAAACAAAATTCCACCCCACGCACATTTCAGGAGTCGGCGGCGGCAAGCATAAGCACATTGGTTTTTTCTTGTAATTTGAGATACCCAAAACTTGACTTTTGTTCGACTCTAATCGCATAGACTGGGGGACGGAATTGTAACTTGACTGGACATGGAAACGGAAATGCCATGGTAGCTACGGAAGGGAAGGGAAAGGAAAGGAGAGGAAAGGGAACTCAATGAATATATGGAACAGCAAAATGTCTTGCTGTCTTGCTAAACTACTTTTTGTCTTTTTGTGTCTGTGTGCCTTGACCAAGATAGTTAATGACTGTCTCCTAGATTGCCTGGCCGGATTGTAAGCTAGGATCCGTCAATTCCGAGCACGAAAAGATCGCGACGGCCTTGTCAAACATTCATACATACAAGGTAAGATGTATATATCGCTGCCTAGGTACATAATGTATAGTATAGCTCAAGAGACCTCGTAATAAGTGGTTGCGTGTAACTTAGGTAGTTGGCATTACGATGGTAGTTAAGCCGTGGAAAAGTTACATCCAGGAACTCCTTACTAGGCAGAAAAAGGGCACGATGGCGGAGTGGTCTAACGCGTGAGACTTGAACTAGATCCGATTCGGTTCGGTTTACGATATCTCATATCTTCGGATGCGCAGGTTCAAATCCTGCTCGTGTCGGTTCGTTTTTATTTTTCGTTTATTAGGTACCTGCCCAACTTTTTTGAACAAGTCTAACTCTCCTTTGCGTGTGTCGTCGCGAAAGAGATGACGATGGAAAGGATATGTTCCGTGGCTAATCCGTACATGCACATACCATTGAGAGTGAGGAGGTGAGTAGATCACGACTCGTCATGTTTTGGCTTATTTTTGATGTCTGTGCCTTATGTATAATTACAATTGTTTCTGCTAACGCTAATATACAATCCTTCGCGACATGATAGTGCCAACGATAGTAGCCCATCCACCTGTGAAGCAATCCCGTAAACGGCCTTATCATCGCCAACTTCAGATCAGATGAAATCGTAATGGTGAAAGGTGTGAAGAAGAAGTATGATCATCCGCTATACGCCCTCCACTAATAAATTCTAATAACGCTTGAGCCAGCGTGGGTATAATGCCCAATTCCAGTCTATATCGTCTCTAGCCATGCCAATCTATGACTCATTTTCCCGTAGTGAAATCCGCAACGTTATGCCGTAATTCGTATTCGCTCTTATTGTTGCTTTCCCTTTCCCTTCCAATCTACCTTTCGTGTCTCCTCCTCCTTCTTCTCGCCTCCTGCCTCTCCGCCTTCTACCTCCTCCTTCTTCTCGCCTCCTGCCTCTCCGCCTTCTACCTCCCCACTTTCTGCCCCCCGGTTGGTAACCACCGAATCGCTCCCTACCGCACTCAGTCCCCGCTCGGAGGATGACGCCGCTCTCTAAACTATATCGGCGTCCCTCTCCGAGGGCTCCACGCTCTTCTTCGAGCGGCTAAAGTAGCGACGGCTACTGCTCCCACCGTTGCTACCGTTCGTGGGCGGTTTCTCCAATCCAGTACTACTACCGACGGCGGGATTCTCGTCGGAGAAGTCTTCTTCCATTATACGGGGAGGGCGGTTCGTAGCCGAAACGCTAGTCCTTCGGGCGACGAATACGTCTTGGAAAATGTCTCCTGTAGTGTCCGTAGCGTGCGAATTGGCTCGTCGGCGGGTCGCCGTCAGCAACTCGGGGTCCACTGTCGGCTGCTTCTCTTCTTGCGACGGAGGCTGAACATTCGACTGATAGACGGGCCAGTCGTGTCCAGAAATCTGGTATTGTCGTCGGGGCTGCTCAATGCCAAGCGCCACCATCTGATCCATGAGCTCTTCGGCGAACTTGTTATGTCGAGTCAGACGTAACAATTCGTTCTGATAACTCGTCTTGTGGAAACAGATAAAGTTAACCGTCATGCAGTACGCGTCTTCGAAACCACGAAGCTCCGTAATAATCTTGCTCGTGAAGTCGCGCTTGTTCTCCAACACATACTCCGTCATACGAGCTGTTAGCTCCTTAATAAGACTTGAAGGGGTACCGTACTTCATCCTGAGCTCGAACACATCGGCCAACGATCCACTGCGTTTGTGGTTCAGGATGAATAGAGTATTCAGGATGGAGTTAGGAGCCTGTACAATATGACCTTCCATCTTCTTGAATTCGGTATATAGTAGTGAGATTTCTGTCACGTAGTAATCATCGCCTCTCATGAGAGAACCGACGTTGCCGTAGATAGTGACTCGGTCCCCAACGTCAAACGGGTGCTTAACAAACACGAAGATAATCGACTGTAGGAATTCCTGTGCTGTGGCTTGCAGAAGCCATGAGAGACCGAGAATAACAGTACCAGCAGACGCTAAAGCTGATGCAGTAGAGGAGGAGATGATCGAAACGAACACAAGGGCAGCAATAACGAGAATAACGAAAAAGAGAACCCTGTCCAGTTTAGTAATCACGGAGTCAAGGTCCTTTATTGACGCCGCTATAGCTTTCTTCTCACGATGAACCTCGTCGCAGAATGCTTCGAGCTCATCCATGGACACATCACCATTCAAGTCGCGGTCAAACACAAGGAACGCAGCCTCGGCGTCATCCTCGCTGGGAAAAGCCGGATTTAAGTCTTGTGGCAGCAACACCTCGGCGCCGGGTCCAGCGAACGTGCGGAAAAGGCGTCGTGCTAGCACTTGTGCAGAATTCGTACTTCGTAAAAGTTCGGAGACGACCTTTCTCGGATGGTTTCGATTTTTCACCTCGCGTCCGATGAAGTCGCCAGCTACACGATTCGCGATATCGTTGACCCTTGCTAGAGTGTCTCGAGCATTGTCCGAAAACATCGCCATGGGTGTTCGAGTACCGGAAGCCGAGCCAGGATTATTCATGACTGAAGCTTCCGAGACCATTCTATCCTTCGAGTATTCGTAGAGGTGTACCAAGTAGCTATCTCTCGTTAGTTACCATAGGGCCAGAGTACTCAAAGTAAAGAGACTTACGCAATTTGTTGTTTATTCGATTCGATACGTGACGCATATGTCCGCAAATGGAACGACGTGGCAATCCATTGGATAAATATTTTCTCGAACCAGTTCAAAGTAGCCAAGACGAAGAGGGCTATTATAACTTTATACACAATTCCGATCCATTGAATCGAAGGATATGGAGTATCGGCTTCATCCGGTACCGAGGCTGGTACCTTGTGGTTGTTCAGGGTGGGATTGTAGGAAATTAGCAAAGCAAGCATCCACAAGAACATGGCGGTATGGATTTCCAACTGCGAGCCAACCTGTGACCATTTCTTAGAGTTTCCTGACCCAAGCAGCTTGGCTATACCTCTCATGGCCTTGGGCATGCACGATGTGGCGATTCGAGCGGCCCACAGCGACAGCCAGATAACTTCTAGCCAGATTCCGAACCACAGTAACTGGACACCTCCCGGGCCGCCGATGACAGGCTGCTCGTTCTGAGGTTTCTTGATACCGAGGATAATCGGCACTATCAAGATGGCTGTGGCAGGTAAACAGTAAAGAAAATACCGAACAATTCTGGGAAGGCCCTTGATATTCCGGAGGGCTTTGATGAACTTGTTCGGAGGCTCATCCGGCAGACCAATAGTCGGCGTTTGGGTTGGTTGATTAAACACATCTTCCTTCACCGGTTCATGGCTCCTTGCCTTAGAATGAGCACGACGAAGCTCGGTCGATTCTCGGTGGCTGACAGCTTGCTCCGCCTGGAGGAGTGTGAGATCGTCAACAAGTCGATTTGCCTGATCCCTAGACTCGGTCTGCGACATGTAACCGTGATCCGCGTGTCGCCCTGAGTCGTCAGGGACTCGAAGATGTGAATGGTCCGAATGTTCGGGTTGTAACTTGTTGACGTAGTTGTCCGAGTCGACTGCTGTGTCAGAGACGGTTGGGGCGTGGGTCAGAGTCGGCGAACCCTTCTCGTCATATTCATTGTGACCAGCCATAATGAAGATGCCTATGAGTAGGTACGCTACCAGATAAGTAACTTCGGGGTTTGTCCTTCGGTTTGTATCTTAATACTGACGGAACTACCACCCGAACTTGACGTGAGGGTGTCCAAACATCAAAAAGATGCACAACCAGATATACGGAAGAATTATGCCGATGACAAGTGATGCGAAAGGTAACGAATGTCGGAACTGATTGTCGCTTAAACCTCGCTGTAGTAGAATATGGGCGTGTGGTATGAAATATGTACGTTTGAATAGAACACACAACGAAGTGGTCTAGATCTGGCCCGTAAAAGACGATCCTGGGTTGGATATTAGTCGGATCGAAGTCGGGGAAGACTGGAGATTCTAGATATGGTTTGAGGGGAGACGGGGGAAAAGAGATGGTTGAAAAAGAATGGAATGGGACTCGGAAATTGAGTGAATGCTACCCTTGAGCCCGGGACTTAAGACGATGGTGAACTCGGTTGAGGTTCTTGAGGAGAAGATCTTCGATGCATTCAAGATTTGGACATGACGCGAATTCGCCGCCCCACTTAGTCAAGCAGCTCAGCTTTCAAAATTTGATGCTGGTCTTGGCCCTCAAGGGAGGCGGCAAGTTCGCTACGCTAGTGGCCATGCTCACTAAATTGGAGTGGGGGTACAACTGCAAAGACCACCTGGGCAAGAGATAAAGGACCCACAGCTTTTTTAGATCCAACAAGGTTTGTACTGTACGGACAACGAGACACTTTCCTTAGGTCTAAGTTTTGATAAAGGGGTCTAGTCTAACCATTCTAT
This sequence comes from Hypoxylon sp. FL1150, assembly GCA_022495205.1. Classification (NCBI taxonomy): domain Eukaryota; kingdom Fungi; phylum Ascomycota; class Sordariomycetes; order Xylariales; family Hypoxylaceae; genus Hypoxylon; species Hypoxylon sp. FL1150. The sequence goes on from MU376172.1 coordinate 272,402, forward strand.
ATTTAGAGTGTGTTCCATGTGTTGCACGGTGCACAGATACCAATTTGGATCTTTGAAAGACATGACTGACTCATGTTTATTAAGAGACACTGGACAGAAAACTCCGGATATTTTGATATGTTTCTTAGGTACCTACCTAAGTAGAAATGGAACAAAGATCCATGATATGATACTCAGGATCTGTGCTGAGCTAAATCTGCCAGTTACCGTACTAGAGTTACCCGCCCCACTAGCTTTGCGTGTCCTTCCCCTCCACGGGGGTGACGGGCGACGGAGTAAAGGTCCCATCCTTTCCGCTACAATGTCGTCATGAGCAATCAGTTTACGATTCGAGAGACTACGGAATCGTACCAAAGCTTCTAATCATACCTGAGCTGTCGTCCATTGTCCGAGCTAATAATTTTGAGGTTGTAGGTAACACAGAAATATTAAATTATGTACAGAGGACACCTCTAGATAGGTGTATTACTCCTTCATATCACATGTTAGTACGTCCTGTTTCGTCTTTATCTTCACAGTACATTAACTTGGCAGCGCACACGGTCCAAGACAGCCCGTGGTATCTATCAATGCAGGGGCCGTGGGGGCTCTATCCAGCCCTGAACTTTCTAACTTGCCAGCTAACGATTCAAGGTGGGGTGGGTGGAAAGGGTGGAAAAGAAAGGTAGGGTTGCCTCGCCCTGAAATCCTATTTCTATTGGCTGGAAGTTGCTTTGACCCCGGTACGATTGGTCAACTTATCATGAAGCCAAGCCGCTTTCATCAAGACCAGGGCATCATGATAGAGCCTCAATTACAGCAAGTCCCTTAAGCTAGGCCTTACGGGTGCTAGAGGCAAGAAGAAAAAAGCGGGCAAGCCGACCGTCCGGCGGGATGCCAAATGCAGCATATGCAGCCTGGCAGCCAAACCTATCGCTCACCGTATCTTAATCCCGCGAGCCCGCAAACGCGCAACCCGATCGACACGGCGCTATGCTGCACGATGGAAAGGGCAAGAAGCTGGAATCCTGCTGCTGGTTTGCAAACGCGCAACTCTGCTGACGAGTAACAGGTGGGTGTGGTGATTTATAATAGAGATGGCATATATCATCCAGCCGTCGGTGGGCAACAAACATCCACATCTGAACGATAGTACATATTATACGCGAAAGCTGTCACCATTCGACGAACCTTCTCGACGCCATCTACGCAATCGAGCATAACACGAGTAAACAGAGCCATAAATTTTCGATAAATGCTCGCTCGGTTGGAATCGCAACCCAACTGACGTCACTGTCTTGCCTCGATGGGTTTTATGCATTACCTTTCGGATATTTTAACGTCCTTTTATGAATTTTATTTTTATTCTCAAAGGCCTCGAGCAAAAAGGAGAGAAAAGCGACGGTTCGCGCGGTAAAGCTAGCGCATCCGTCAATCCTTCCACTCTCACTTGGCAGGGGAAAAACTGTTGAATCGTACCTATCAAATATGCATCCTTCCCAAAATTCCTAGACGGAGATCGATGTAAATATGCATGGTATTACCGAATCAAGATACATGGTAACACTGAAGGCTCTTTTCAGACCTTCTGCTTATTCTCGGGCAGCCGAGCCGACCCCGCGATCTTTAATTGCCCTCTTGGTACCGATGAAAGTTATGTATGGATAATGGAGGTAGTACTAGATCGTTTCTCACGAGAGATTTAGCAGAGATCTTCCTAGCGAAGACCCAACGCTCTCTCTGGGTGGGACCTCTGCAGAAAAAGAACCGGGTCGACTGTCGTCATCCGATGGGGACAATGCGTCTGACACGTCGTAGTGGGCCGACGACGCTCACGAAGTTATGCGACCATGGATTCCAGAAACCTATCTGCCTATCCGCTGAGTGGCTGGGTAGGAGAAAAATCCAACATCAGCTACCCAGATCTACGATCGCGTCGTATCACCTGCGGACATGATACGGATATGAGGACAAATTCCATGTTCCATTTAAGTAACAGCCACGCATATTAGCCGCAAATGCCCTGCACGACATGCTTATCAAACGGCTATTGAGAGTGTGGCGTCCATACCCCTTTTTCGTGTGTGCACAGATATGTTAACTCTAGCCGACATGCACATTATCCAAGATCAAGTTTCTGACAAGCTGACATATAATAGTGTGCACGAGCACTACCTAGATGGTAGCTCTTCAGGGAAGTATTATTATTTGTACATGCATACAAGGGGTACAATGTAGACTCCCGGGTGCTCAGGGGTTGTGCCTCGTACCACAACAGCAATCCCGATAATCTGGATAGCCCCTAACCCCTGAAAAGTTCCCAACAGACTGCATACGCCGGTTATGTATCTTTATCACCACTTCACAATTAGGTCTTGGTGTACCTAATCACAAACCCTTGGCTATTGATTTCAGCACTCATGCACCGGACCGCAAGGTTATTGAACCGTAACTCAAGGTCAAGGTAGGTTAGGTAACTACCTTTGCCTTGGGCCGACCCTGGACGGTTTCCTGTATCTGGCTTCAGTCCCGCGCAACTTTCAAAAGCTTCAACACCGTGCTCATATTCCCTTCCTCACCGTCTGTAATTGAAATGCCGACTGGTCTGTCGCATCTATCTTGAAACTCTCGAATCTAAAGGTGGACGAATATTCATCCAGGCTTTGATTACGTCGTTCTGTCTTGTCCATCTCGACGGGCGACAAGCAGACCTCGAGCAGCTCCAAGATCTGGTACGTAAGCTTCGCGTGCAGATCCGATTTTGCTAGATTTCGAATAAGTGGGTTAGCTTTGCGAAGGCATTCCTAACAATGCCTAGAACAGTCTTAAAGATTTCTAACTGCGCTATGGTGTAATTTTCTAGGTCGTTGATAGCTTGACTGCATTCTATACAGCACTTGCTATCCATCTCATTTCCTGTTGTGCCTCTTCGTCTACCTAGCTCCCTACCTACCTGGTCCATTTTTCGTCCTTCCACTTATATCCTTCGGAGACCTATTGACAATAGCATTCTATCCATGGTGGCCGCCTCTTTCATGCCAAAACAAGCCGTCAAACTCGACGGCGCCTTTTTCTAAGAACTCCAAGGCGATGTTACCAATACCATCGCGCGGGATTTAGTCAGGGAAGGCCTAAGGCCCTTTGCCCCGTCGGTGATTCACGCGACAACAGATGTGGGTCTAGCGCACTCACCACGGCCATCATGGGCTCCAGCCGCCGGCCGGCATACAGATTCACGCCACAGACGTGAACCCGTTGTTCGTGTCTCCCCTGCAGTGGACACTGACGGAGAACCCGTCCTGACCCGTCCTGCTCACGTCCGTGGACGCGGGCGACCTTACCTTCCCGGACGTCACGTTCGACCTGCCGCTCACGATGTTCGTGTTCCTAGGGTCTGAAGAACGACGCCGCGGCCACGTCGCATATCTACCTGACCCTAAAGCCTGGCCGCCTCGGCGTTATTTTCAGGTGGAACGACATGCCGTGGCGTACGGCGCTAGAGAACGCGCATCGCAGGACGCGCGGCGTAGACGGGCTGATGGCGCCCGGTTCATGGAGAGGGCGGCGTGGATGAGCATGGGCGCGGATCCGAGACGGTGGGCCACTAACATGATTGTAGGAGAGCTGCGTCGGGCGGCCAAGATCGAGGACGATGTGTACAAGATTCGCATAGAAGCAGATATTGGGATTGGGAAAAAATAGGACTGTCCTTTGAAGATCATCCATCCCTAGTTACCAGGGTATCTATCTGCTGAGGAAAACCAACAAGATTTTCCCATCCCTTGCTATCATAAGATGAACCTAGATCTTACATTAGGTAAATTACCGTTTTATGGACCAACGCCCGACTCCGATCAGAGGAACCTTAACCAGGTAAACAGACCTTATGCCCACGCTCGTATGCTCATGTTGGGAACGGTCACCTGCTCGCTCGCAGATTCGAAGAGAAGATTCTAAGGACCTATGAAAGATAATTCCCAGCAATTCAATCCAACTTTTTACTCACGATGAAACGCATGACAAGTGCCAAAACGGGGTTCCAGAAATGTTTTAATTGGCTTATACCCCGTGTCTGACAACTCAATGCGACAATGTCAAGGGACACAGAATCTGGGCGGCCAGGGTCCATGACGTAACCCTTGTTGCATTCCGCCCATCACCTCTTGAAATTCATGCGAATCCTGATATCTTTACGCGACGATACGCGCTTTATGATAAACAAAATAATGTGTTGCCAGAGCATTGGGAGAAGATGACATCAGCATCGAGATCTTTGCTTGCCGTCGCCGTTATTCGTCGAATGCGTTGTGAGAAGACAAGGTTGCGACGTCATTCCCTTGGCTTTCTAATTATGCAATGTTGGGTATAAAACACCGGTTCAGATCATATTTCGGCCGGCGTTGATTGAGATGTTCACCTCCTAAAACTAAAATCCGGTTAAGAGATAACCACTCAAAAGTACAATTAACATTTTAATCAGACAAGATTTGTCTTATCCAAATACCAAGATCATCAATATGGACTCAGCCGGTGCCAAGTCGACTATGTCCAGAGACATGCAAGAGCTGACTACGGGTCGGGAGAATGTATCCAACACCGTAAAGGGCCACAAAGCAAACATCGCGAACCCAAGTAAGCAGTCGAAATAGGATGGCCTTTGATGAGGAACCTTACTGATTCCGTTAGACACGAGTGAGAAGTCCAAGGAGAATAGTCGGGAGGTCATCGATAGCTTGGGAGGAGACGATGCGCATTACGGTAACCAGGACCAGCCGCGAACCAAAACAGCTGCCGAGGAGATCGATGGAAGTCGAGCCATGCTTCAGTGAGGGGGTTTGAGTTGTATCATATCATATTTTAATTGAAAAGAATATTCTTTGATGTCGTCAAGTCATGCTCGCTCACGTGGTTTCGCGACATATCTAAGAGTGTTTTAGTTTTAATTTTAAAGCAATGTGTCAACTGTCATCGTTAGCTGAAGTTTCTTAAGTGTCCGCTGACTTAAGGAGTACGATTACTCAGTAGGTACATGATACCTCCTGTCATAACCCCAATATGTGTGGTCAAGGACCCCTGCTCTCAGCTTCGATGGCGGCATGTTACCGTGACACTCCTAGAACATCAAACGCCGTGCTAAACTCGCCAGGGCAGATCTCCTCTCGCTTATCGACCTGGGAAGAAGGGGACTTTGTCAATAGAAGAGGCTTTTTGTATGATCAGGTGCGTGACATGGGGCTTTAATAATCGCGAGGCATAGGTCGGGGGATGGTAGGAATTGCTTGGCAGCGCCGACGCCCATCGACAAAAATGGAGTTTTCGAGTTCAGCTGCTGCACGCTATACGCCACCATCCAATGGACCGACGTCCAGAATGGCTAGGCCTCCTCTCAGCCCGCAAACATTGGAGGCCTGGGCTGGTCTTTTGGTCACCTCTACAAGACGCCTTGCCGGAGAGCATTGCGGAGTGTGTGACTGGGGTTTTCGGCCGCTCAGATTTCGTGTTCAGCTCTTGTCATCATCTCGCAGGAAATAGGTTACCTTCTGTCGCTTTCTCATCTTGGAACTACTTCTATCTCTTCTGGATCGTTGGTATATCGAGGGGATTTGATTATCTTGGTATGACTTGCCCTGATTCCCCGTTTGCCGAGGTTACCTTGCATATGAGAGAAAGAGAGAGAACCTACCTCGTTCAACCTGGTAACCGCTTAGTCGAGAACATATACCCGTTCCCATAATCCGAGAAAACAAGCGTCTGTCAATTTCAGTACCCTTCTTTTAGAATGGCGCACCTTCCCGAGGGGTGGGAAGCCGACTATGATGGGACACGATGGTTCTACCGCTTCGCAACGACAGGTCTGACACAGTACCACTTCCCACGACCAGGCGACGAGTATCCCGAGCTAGTAGGCCTTGGCTTCGAACAGCTCGATCCCAAGCTTGACGGTAAACATGCTAGCAAACGTCAGCATGAGCCGCCCCACGGGGTTGATAGTGCCGTCAACGAAAATGGTGGCATGAGTGCTACTGGTTATTTTAACCCGGATGACTTTATGTATTTTGGACTGGACGGCGCGAGTCCAACTGGCGGCGATAAGACGAATTCGATGGTCAGCGTGACAGCGACACCGCCTGTCAGTAACAGCGAACCTGCCTTGGCCGAGCTCCACGAAGAATCTGAGCAGGTACGATCACCCGTTGGCTTTATAGCCGAGCTCGCAAATAGCGATACAGCAAAGTGTGCGGAAGAGCTCGCTCCGATCGAATTAGACGCGGCGCAGATAGCACCAGCAGCTCCGCCGACACAAAAGAGCCTAGTAGAGAAGAAGCAGTCAATAGAGCACCCCTTTCAAGATAAGGCACGACCTATCGAAGAATATCCTCTCGTCTCTGCCTCCTTTGCGTATCCTCCCATTAAGACAACGACTGAACCGGGATCACCGTCGCAACTCGAGCATGAAGTTCTTGCTTCTCTACAACCAAGCAAGGATCACACAGGCAAAAATGAGTATGAGACATGGAAACCTACCACACAGGTAACGGTCAATGAGGAGTCAAGAAAATCGAACAGGATGTCGATAGCGTCACCCAGCATATCGGTCCTTCAATCGAAGAACGGCGACCTTGGCCCTATCGAGCCGAAGCGGCATTCTCTTTCAGGGCCTGTCGACCCTACAGTTCCCGATACTTTGAGGCCTCTCTCAGGCCCAGCAGCAGTTTCATCGATTCCTTCTCAAAAGGTTGAATCTTCGCCTATTCCAGCTGTTTCACAACCGGCGATGGCGCCATCGAAGGTGTCTCGACCACAAGACAATTCTCAGGAGCAGCCGGCGCAGAACGGCGTCCCTTCTCTACCGGGGTCGGGAGCGAGACATGAGAGCATTTCCTTTGACTCTGGGGTGCCCATCGTCGGCTTTGACTCTGCTCAGTTTCCCGCGGTGTTGAAGCCCGCTCATGACCAACAGAGTTCACCAGCCTCACAGAGCCAACCCCAGTTGCAAACAAAGGTCGATAACGTACGGCCAGGGGCTCACAGGGTCAATACCATGCCAACACAGCCGTCTTCCCACACTTCACTGCCGCCTAAAATAAATGGACCAGGATTTTTGGTCTTTCAGGAGATTCCAGCAGCCACAGGGCCTCACGCATCGGTAGTAACCCAACCAAGTTCGGGTGATCAAGCGCACCAGCTTCATCAATGTTCTAATCAACCTCAGTCGATCACGAATGAGCCGCTGTCCGTAGTTGCGCCACTTAACCCTCAAAAGCCAACGAGCGCAGACGGCGTAGAACCAAATGCACAAATTCCATCTATGTCTAATGGTGCAAATCACGCACATTCTGGAACAAGTCAGGTTCAAGTAAAACCCGAGCCACATCGTATCAATTCCCCTTCTCAACAGGTAAACACCTACCAGTCACCACAAGCAATCCGCCCTGCCTCATATCAGGGGTTGATGCCTAACTCAACATCACCACCGCAGAAGCCAATACGAAAGCCTGTGCTTCCACAGAGACCCGAGTCGGTTCACTTCAATACAGGAACACCGGTATCAGGTTCAGCTAATATTCCCATGCGGCCAAACAATTCCACACCTCAACAAGGAGTTCCATCGACTACGCCTACAAGACCTACCTCAGTGATCCAGGCAAAGCCTCACTCAGTACCGCCCCAAGCCAATCCCGGGGCATCGTCTGGGCAACACATCCAGGCACACAATCAACGACCATCAATATCTGGATCGCCATCCCACACTTCACAACATGCAACGGCCGGTCACTCTACGCCAGTTAATGGGCATGTACAGGGTCGACCGTCAATATCCAATACAGTCGTATTGCAACCATCTGTTCAAGGAATCAATCACGGATCATCGCTGGTATATCCAACGTCTAACCAAATTGTATTTCCAGGCCAAGCTTCAACTCAACACATCACATTTCAAGCTCCGATATCCAATCCGCAAAACGCTGCGCAAACATCAACACTCCACAATCCTCCAGGACAGAAACCTTCTAATAGTTACCCAACGATACAAGGTGTTGCTCAGGTCCCAAGCCATAATCCAACACCAGGTCCAACCACAGGACCAATCAGACCCCAGAATTCACCATCTCCTATTACCCAGCCAGTGTCTCCGCTTCAAAGCCAAGTGTCATCGCCTACTCCTTCGATTGCCTCAATCCAACGTCCGCCATCGTCAGCATCGTCGCTGAGTACGCAAGCAGCGGTCGTAGGCCAAACTCCTTCCCCTGCTTTTGCGACACATCAGAGTAATCAACATGTTATCAGACCTACATCGACGCCAGCGGCCCACGTTCAGGGCAATCAACAAGTTAACCACTCGCCTAAACCCCCACTGGCTAACCCAACGAAGCCCTTCCCAATGCTTCCCGGACAAGTGACACCATTACCTTCTCAAGTTTGTTCCGTCCCTATTCCTACACCCACGCAACCAGCAACTGCTACGCAGGGACCTGCTCAACATTTGCAAAACTATGCTGGCCAGATGAGACCTTCACAGCAGCACCCGGTGAATCAGCCGCCACCACAGACTGCAGTGCACCGTCCCCCTCAGCAGCAACCTGTACAGGCACATCATGTGCTAAACTCGGGGGGATCCACGCCTGGGCAGTCAATGGCAGCAGGAATCCAGCAAGCGCAAGCCCAGCCTCACGCTCATCCACATTCAAATATGTCAAGTCCGGGATTTCACAACCAACAGGGCGTAGGTCAGTCACCCAATGGGCAGTCGGTAGTTGGTACTGCACAAGGTGTTATGATCCAGGGGATGGTTCAGGGACAGACTCAGGGGCAGATTCAGATGAACTTTTCGCCAAATACAGCCAGTCACCAAGCTCAACCGTTCTTTACTAACCAGCAAGCAGGACTGGGACAAGGACATCAACAATCAGCCCATCCTTATGGATTCCAAACCGGTACCTCGCCGAATTTCGGGCAAGGCAAGCCCTCTAACTCGGCACAGGCTGCTGCTGCTTTGTCGGACGCGGGGAAGAAAATGGGCGACGCAGGCAAGAAGATGAAGAAATGGGCCAAGAAGCAGTGGCAGAATCCCGCAGTGAAGCAATCGACATTGGCCGTGGGTGGCGCAATATTTTCCGAGTCCTTGGGCGGGAGTGGCATGGCCGGCGCCGCTATCGCGAATAAGATATATGCCGCTGCTCAAAACAGTCAGCCTCAACGACCGCCAGGCTTGCAGCATGCCAATACGACACCGCCCCAAGCACTGAATACGGCGGGAGTGGGTGGTGCGTCTCAATACCTACAGGCCGTAGCCCAGGCGCAGGTACAGGGAATACAACAACCGATGGGCGTTCAGACTCCAGGGCGGCCACCTATAGTTGCAGCACAGAACCCGGGGATGGCAGGGACAGCAATGAACAATTCCATGATGCAACAAAGACCGCCAATGAATCCAAATATGCTGAACCAGCAATCTCCTCATCAGATCTCACGGCCTCAAGTAGGACGGCCACCGCTTAATCAACCGCAGCAGCCTGCTGCTTTCGGCCAACCTACATATCAGAAACCACCTGACCAGCAGGTATTCCAGCCTGCCCAAGTTCAGCCTCCCTATCAATCCTATCCAAATCAACCTCTCTATCAGTTTTCTCCTAACCAGCCCAATTACCAGGCTCAAGCAGGACCGGACCCCTACGCGGCTATAGGGTCTATGATCGGGGGTGCCGTAAATACTCTAGCTGCGGGAGGCAAACCAAAAGCCCATGCTGAGTCTCATCAGTCAAGTCATACTGAACAACAGTACACGGACAATACCGAGCAGCAAAACACAGATTATTCCGAACAAGACCAAGCTGCTTATCCGGGGCCGCCACAAGCAGACACTTCATACTTCGCTCCTCCGCTCGAGTCGACCATCATTAACAATAACACGGCCATTAACAACGTGGATAATAGTGTTAATAATGTAGATAACAGCAATACCGCGGTGGCCAACGCGTCACAGACGAATACAGCTTACACGGACAACAGCCAGGTGTCTCAAGTGATGGAGACGAACAACACAGACAACACGGACAATACTCAGATGATGCAAATGATGGAAACAAACAACACAAGCACGGAAGGGAGTGCCTACATCGATACGGGATACACGGACGCGGCGAACACCAATGCGAGCACGACTATGTTTGCAGATGCGACGTACACGGACACAACTTCTTGCACGGACACGACGAACTTGAACACGAACGGAGACCAAGTTGCATTTACAGACGCGTCTGCAACCTACGTAGATTCCTCCTCGTACACCGACGCCTCGTACGTCGACGTTTCGTACACCAACGACACCGCAACAGCAGACGTATGCGCCGAGGTAAACGTGGACGTAACCGTCACCACGAACGAGACCATGTACGCGGACGCCGGCGACCAGACGTCGATGTGGATGGAGGAGAGCGCGTCGGTCGACGCCAGCGCGTACGTCGACGTGAGCGCGGGTGATTATTCGGGCGGTGATTGGGACGGCGGGGAGTGGTGATGAAGTTGGGCTTGCGAACCTGACTACCGGACGCTATGGAAGGTTTGGCTAGATAGGGTAAAGGAGAAAAGGAAAATGACGACTGAAGAGGTGATGCGTTGGTATACATAAATGGGAATTTTTATGAGCAAGGGCGTTGACGTCTAGTAGGCGTTGTTTACCAGGAAGGCATCCTTCGCAACGTCGAAGTCGTTGACGCCTTCAAGCTTCTTGAGTAGCTTCAGAATGTCGTTTCCAAGATCCATCCCAATGATGCAGCCGCTTTCGACGAGTTCCTTGGCAACTGGATTTATACCTCGGCTTCGTTATGGGAAGCATCTTTCCGGTTGGTGAGACATCTCGCGATTTGGACTCTGGCTTCGAGACTTGAACCCCTTTGCGACCCTGTCCGAAGCTTGTAATGGAAAGGCTGCGTATATAGTAGCGAGAGTTAGGCGAATCGTTGCCCACGTCTTTATCCTCAAAAAGCGTGCTCAAGTCCCGAGGTTTTATGAGTGACTTGGTCTGGTATCTCTTGCTGGTATGATGTCTCATTCCACGGCTTAGCCATCTGCCCCCTTTATTCAATAGGTTAGGGAGGCAGCTTGCGGTGAACTTAGAGGGGGCAATGAAAAGTGCAGCGAGTAGCTATGTCCCCTAGGAAACTAGCAGCTGCTCTGCACACCTGCTCGCCCGCGCGTCCTCATTGCACAGTACAGAGACTGGTTTCAACAGGAACGCACTTGCTTCTCGCCGACGACGTGACGTTGAAATTGGCGCGTGTCTACTGGCAGAGGAGTAAGGCTGCTTCAGTCATAATTCCCGCCGTCATACTACTGCCGAGCTCGCTTTTCCGCGGCTCTGCGCGTGGTCAGGGATCGGGTTGCTGGTGCGCAAGGGGCAGAAAGAGGAGTGAGGAAACTTACTGAATGGTGGCGCTCTGACGGCATCTCAGTCCGCCCAGTATGCTGGGATGCCTTCAACTAGTAAGAAAAATCATACCTTGACGGTTTTTACATGCTGTGAATAATATGTTATGGTATATATATTTCTCGGGACAGGTAAAGATCGTTGAATGATGTATGAGTTGGGTGGGAAAGTTATCCGGATTGTACGACCGACCTGTAAATCCTGTAAATATATATACACCTTGGACCGTTTATAGTGGAAATCGTTTGTGGCATGAATTGGGAGTTTCCGGGCGTAGGGAGAACAAATTACTGGAAGGTGCAGTAAATCTATTCATGCGAGGCCTATCACTCTGCTTGTTCTATAGTTTGACTACAAGCATCTAATGACACCTATCAACATACAATCCATGACAGTGTGGCAAACCTTCCTTTCCTAGAGACAGGTGGCAGGTCATCTTTTGCCTCTACATTAAATGGTATCATGAGGTAGGTACCTGGTTAGGTATTTATACAACGTACAAATATGTTTACAATGGACAGGAGAGCATGTATTACTTCAGCCTACCCAAAATCTCCTGGGCTTTTTCGACAAGCTCCTCAGCCCTTTCCAGCTCGCTCTGACTCTCCACTTCCTCCTGAGGGTCCCGAGCTGGTTTTAGAGCGTCACCGATGACACCTTCAACACCACGAACGGCCTTGCGGCCTTCCTCTCTAACCTCGCCCTCCCAAAACTTGCGGGCTGTTTCCCACTGCTTTTGCATACGCCTCATGCTCCATATAATACCCAGAGCAGCAACCGCGCCAGCTTCGTAAAGTGTTGTTGTGAGTGTGCTAAAATAGACAAGCACTCCTAGCGCAGTCGTTAAACCGGACGTGCCGAGTGTTTGCATCGTCAGCTTTTGCGCAAGCGCTTGCAAAGCAGGTATGGTTTCCATCTGCAGGTAGCGCCGCGTGGAAGGAATGTTTACCGGCCAGGGAGCTGCTGCCGGTGGGGATGCTAAATCACTGGATGTCACGCCCTTCTCGTCAGTAGACGATGGGTCCGGGAAAGGGCCCAGGCCAACACCAGCTTCTCTCATGCGTCCAGCCAGGAATATGGCACTCCTCTCTGAAGCTGGGAGGAACCTCTGACTGATAATGTCGTTTGTAAGCATTCCCACATCATCTACACGCCAGAATAGCTTCCACCACCCCAATTTGCGCCATCGACGACTGGAGAAGGCTATATCTAGCTGCTCCTGTAATTCGCCATGTGCGCTTTCAGCCCAGTCGTCAAGACTTTTTTGAAGTGTTCCCACTGGTGTGAATGCTCTTGCGGCGGACAGTGAGGAGCCAAGTTGGCGGGCTTTCTCGCTTTCTACAGCTCCGTATGTGTTTCTAAGCAGCGAAGCAACGAGTTCCCTAACGGGTTTTTTAGTTGTGCCTTCGCTGGAAGTCATAATATCGGCCTTTAACCACTCGACAAGGTTGGGCATATTGCTCTGAAACCAGAGATGCTCAAACTCGATAGCATTCTTGAGATCTTTGCGAATTAAGCCTAGTCCAATAGTTGCAGTGCCAACATCGATAGGGGTAAAAGGCAGCAAGGGAGATGGTTCTGCTGGCTTATACTCGGGTAAGTTCACCGCAGCCGTAACCACGTTCCTGCTTTCTAAGGTGGGCATTGATACTATCGATGTAGCACCCAAGATGCCATCGGTCACTAGTAGCGCCTTGTGTACAGGCGTGGTTATGGGCGTATGTCTCCCCGTGCTAGAGGTAGGAATATCCACGGTGGGAACAAGCACGGAATCCTCGAATCCTTCCAGAGCTCCCACTTCCTGGGCAGATAGGAAGGGGTTCGTCTCCATGAGGAGCAGTTCAAGATTATGCCCGTTAAGAGTCGCGGATGAAACATGGACTTCATGCAATATGCTCCCTTTCTCGGCAAGCGTTAAAGATCCAAGCTCCTGAGGTGTGTCGGCTCCGACCCGTATGATCATGGGTTGTGTTATGTCGTGGCTATCAACTTCTCTCTCCCACTCTTCCTCGGATTTCAACGGGTCGGCGAGGAGTAGCTTTAGGACCTGCTTTGCAGTTTTTCTTGACTCGGAGCCGCTCGTCAGACCCAGAACGGCGACTCGTATTGCTTCGTTGCCCGGCTTTTGGCGCAATCCATTGAGGGCTAGCTGTAGACGGGAAAGATTGACATAGTTTGCGGCATGCTTCTGTAGCTCGAGAAGCACGTCTTCCAATTCTTTCCGAGGGTCAAGGGCGGTCCGATCGGTAGCAGTAGCAGTAGGGACGGTCGATGCAAAACGACGAGGGTTTTGTGGTTTTCTTCTCGGACGTCGGGTTGCGGCGTTGGATGGCGTAGACAACGAACAAAAGAAACACACCGAGTTTCTTTCGATAGCCGGAGTCCTTAAATAAAGAGAAGTACGGCGCCCGATGGGCCGTAGGCTGAGTCGAGGAGGCATATCTTGCCCTCGATCTCTAAGGTGCAAAGCTCGAAGCTTTAGCTTTCAGTGACGTTTTTTTGAAGCTTTGATGGGGAATGGGGGAAGCTACCTATCAAGAGACGGGTTCGCCGGGTTAATCTCGGCTATCTGGTATCTGATACCACCTATGTTACCTAGGTACCTTCAAAGGTGGCAGCTTGGCAGTAAAGGCCGCTAAGTTACAGGGAAACCCCGCCAAAGATCTAGGTTACCTGTCCAACTTTCCCTTCGCCACTGATTCTAGACAATCATCACAAGGAGTTTCAATTACCACTTCCAGTGACTCTTTGAGTCAATACATTCGTTAAACAACAACTCAATCTATCATTACGTACTTGCGTTAGGTACTTGAAAGTCTTGAATATCATTCAAAATGGCTTCTACCGCCCACCGCCGTCTTCTCCAAGAGTACAAGATGTTGACTAACAACCCTCCCGATGGGATCACCGCCGGGCCAGTCAGCGAGGACGACATGCTTCACTGGGAAGCTCTGATACAAGGCCCTGAAGGCACTCCTTTCGAAGGTGGAATTTTCCCTGCCGAGCTCAAGTTCCCCAAGGACTACCCACTGGCGCCGCCTAAGATGACCTTTCTAGGAGAGATCTTCCATCCTAATGGTTTGTCTCTTCCTGTTCCTGGCTGAATGCATACCACCAAGTTGATTAACTAAACATCTCAGTCTATCCCAACGGCAATGTCTGCATTTCTATTCTTCACCCGCCCGGAGACGACCCGAATCACTACGAGCACGCGTCGGAACGATGGAGCCCCATCCAGTCCGTCGAGAAGATCCTCATCTCCGTCATGAGCATGCTGGCTGAGCCCAACGACGAGAGCCCGGCCAACGTCGAGGCCGCCAAGATGTGGCGGGAGAAGCGGTCCGAGTACGAGCAGAAGGTTCGGGACGGTGTCCGGCGTATGCTCGGCCTCTAGTGGAGAGAATACACCGATAAGGGATGCGTTCGCGACGTCATCTCTCAAGTCGCCTCCGTAGCGCGACTCCATATGGAGCAGTGTCGTGCCCAGGAGCTCGCGGAGATTACTAACTTTATTCACGCACTTGATCTCGCGCCGGATCCATTCGATCAACCCGGCAGAGGGCAGACTGGCGCTGAAGTCGAAGAGTCGCTGAGAGCTGCACACGCTTTGCAACCTCGCATGACAGAATTAGTGAAATCCATACTGGAGCGACATGTACAACAGGAACGACAGCAACGTAGCGAACATTTGTTTCACTCGCAACTAAATAGACGACGAGCAAGAAATGTATTCAGCAATGGATATGCCACAACAAGTATGCAAGCCTCAACTAGCACGCTTGCCTCAACTAGCATGCATGCCTCAACTAGTTCGCATGCCACAACTAGCACGCACGTTAGTGGGCATGGCACGAATGGTATGCACCCAACAGATGGACATTCAGCGACGAGTCAATCGGATCACCCATATTTGAAGGGACCTGCAATCGACGATCTATCGAGTAGCATCGAGTTGCACCCGCCACGGGAAACACCTTCGGCAAGGTGGCACCATCGGCATCTTACATGTGGAGCATAGCCTCAGCATAAACATAACAAGCACAAGAAGCAGATGGCCGACAATCAATCGAAGGCGTAAACGAACTACCAGATTATCGACGAAGGGACACTACAGACGCCAGTCGATACAACAGGTACTGCAAGCTGATACCTACCTAATCCAAAGGAGCCATTCTAGTGGAACGAGCCAGCAAAGGCGATCGCATGTGTATCATTTCGAATTCTTCAGCGTATATCATGATAGAACGTGAGTTTGTACAGGAGTATGACAAGCATAGCGAGATGGTTAATATGCGAAATCGAATAGAATCACGAAGGCCTTTCCGAGCAATTCTTCCTTCAGCGGTTGGTGTCATTAATATTCAATTCATGCTATTATCAAATTCTAATGCTGCCGTCGTCCAAATTTTCTCTAACGCTTGCGCAAATGTGCCGCGCCCGTGAAATATACTCTGCAGTTTGGGATATACAAAATCGTGATAAGTCGTAATGCTCCTTCGGGAGCATCTAAATAGCCAGTAGAATCAATTGACGCCAAAATCCAAAGCTAACCCCGACACCACCGCCTTACGCTGCCGTAACCTCGATGGCGGCGGTGTGGTTCTGAATCAGAGTCATGCCCGAAGCCTACACCGCTTGTTAGTACACAATACGAAACTTCCATTCGAGGTAAGGGATTTATATATATATATATCACTTACACCGACGAGATACGGGATGGCGGCTACCAGGTTGTAGTTGCCGGCGTCGAAGCTCTCGGGGACGGGGACGTCGATGGTGAAGTTGCCCGGCTGCGGCACATGGTCGGGGAACAGCGGCGTGTAGGCGATGCGCTGGCCGACACAGGTGATGTCACCGCAGTTCCAGGTGTCGGGGGCAAGCCCCCACACGATGCCGAAGTCGTCCCAGTTCTGCACGTAGATGCTAGCCGTCAGGGTGACCGTGATATTAGACCCGGACTTGGCGGTCGCCGGCGCGGTCATGGACGAGATGTAGGCCGACGACAGAGGGAGAGCCGCGAGGGCGCTGGCGAGGACGGACTTGATGGAGACCATTTTGGATGATGAGGTTGGGGTTGAGGGTGAGGTTTAGAGTTTATGAAAGTATATGAGGTTGATCTTACGTAGGCAGGTAGGTACCTAGGTATATAAGCACGTTCAAGAAGATATAGAAAAAGTCTCCTGAAATTTGTAAGAAATGAGGAGGTTTGCTTTTTTGATACTGACTCAGGAACAAAGGAGGTTTGGTTAAAGGCGACTGGTCAGGCAATATATATTCATCGTCATCACAGCATACATAATCTACTATGTAAGTGCAGGTGAGGTGTAGGAAACGGGCCTCCTTACCTCCTCGTCGTACCCACTGCCCGAGCGCCCCGGATTTGTTCGCGGTTTCACGCATCTCATACCACCGACCTGATCCCACGTTGTCCTGCTTTTTCTGCTCCAATCTCGCCAAACCTCGCCCGATACGAAGTGATCGACAATGCGTTAGCGGGTAGGGCCCGGCCCCGACAGCTCGGGCTTGTGCGGCTCAGCTCCGCCTTGCTCCACGTTTCCCTTCCTGTGCAGCCTGTGCCGCACTCTTTTCGTAAAAAAGTACATCGTACCGGCGGGATTAGACTTGATGTCGATGTCCTACATATTTTGAGATGTTCTACAATCTTGAAGGATTAGGACGCTCTCGCTTGGTCGTCAATACGCCCGTATTGCCGGGTCCTTCGGCTCGACGCTGCGCTGCGCTGAGATGAGATGAAAAGATGAGCTGAGCCAAACGGCACGCCGCATCACTCATTTAACCCGTGCGAGTCATGAAAGTTCGGACTGGACTTCCACTCTGTTAACTAGGAGCTAGGAGATAAAGCGGTCTCTCGTAGCTTTAGTTTTAACATTGGAACTTAACAAAGTGGTAATGGACGTCATATACGAGTGGCCCTCTAAAATACCTAGGTAGGTGGAAAGTCATAGGGAACAAAGGAGATTTCTTTCAGGGACTTTCAATTACCTAATGTCCCGACAGGCTTTGGAGCGGAGGGTAGTATTTATGCGCGGCAAACAGGGTTATCTCGCTTCCCTAACACCTAAAGCGTGCCTAGCGGCCCTCGGGAACTAGATACAACGCTGTTTTTAGCACTCCTGACTGCCGGATCTCCCACTAAACTCCAGACTTACGGGTAAGTTTATAGGGGTCTCCAAGATATCATCGTCATTTTTCGGAAGCGGAATGCCATAAGTTCGCCTATTTTTTCTAGAACCTATCCACACCTGGGAATGTCCAAGGGCTTTCGGCATCATGGATTGGAAATACGATATTCTCCGCCATGTCGAATGTCGAATACTACAGCCCCTTTTCTTCGAGTGGGCGGATCACCTGATCGTAGTCTCATCTACCCACTTCTTAATATAGATACCTCTTATTACAGAATCTCGATATTCTCCATATCATATCGATACCAATGGGTCGGGCTACAAACGAAAGCAACGTGACATCGGAAACACGAGCCTCACTTGCTTGATACCTATTCAACGTGGCAGCGTCTCAGCCGATAGGGCTGAAGATTAAGATGCGATATGTACGATGGCGGCGCAGCAAGGGTTACCTCAACCATGGTGATGTGATGTCTAACGATGATTTGCTGTCTTTTACCTATGATAGGCATCGGTAATGAGGTCCATACGACATTCATTGGAGCCACCGTAGTTATGTAACCTCTGTTTGCACTTGCCTAAAGACCTCAAGATACTCTTGCCATCGATCCCAAGGTCTACGAGGGAATGTGTATCCTGTCACAAACCAGAAGGCGCGGAAATAATGACGGACGATCTTGTTATCCAAGATATCTAAAGACTATGAACTCAACAAGACTCCAACAGTTTGCCTTTACCCACTCGCTGCGGCAAGGCCGACACTTTCATGTCCACCACCTGCTTCATGCATTCCCCCGTCCTCGTGTACTGACAAAAGGCATAGGGCATGTTCCGTTGGCCTCTACGAGAGATCGGGACGAAACACCACACCGTACTCCATACTCGCTGAATAGCTTAGTCCAGATATACTGGCAGAATGCGTACGGTGTGGTGTTCCGCCCCGACCTCTCGCATACGCCATATTCCGCCGGTCCCTGCGATCAGCCCGAGACGGAACACCACACCGTACTCCATACTCACTGAATAGCTTCGTCCAGGTATACTGGCAGAATGCGTACGGTGTGGTGTTCCGCCCGGGTCTCTCGCCTACAATATGCTCCGCCGATCTCGACTAAATATCAAGACGCATACCATGCCATACCAACTAAACACCTTCATCCAAGAAAACAAATCCAAAAACAAATCCTACAGAACGCATATGGCATGGTATGCGCCCCGACCTCTCGTGTAGGGCACGTTACGTGTCTCCCCACGAGAGGTCGAGGGCGCGTACGGTGCCGTAACCGCTGGAACACACGGACACTGGAGTCCCCCAGACCCCCTCTGACCTAGGGCCAGTCCTCCCGCCCACACCGTTCCCTCCACCTATCTTTCTTTCTGTCCCCCGCCGCCTTCCTCAGCAGTTGAACTGCGTGCGGCTCTTCTGAGCGAAGCGGCCCGCCCGCTACCGTCTAAGACGGAGCAGGACGGACCGCCGCCAGTATTCTGGCTCAGGTCGATTATGCGGTTCTTAAGCCGCGTGTCGGATGTGAGGTGGTAGTAGTTTGGGCGCCCACCGTGCCGCCCTCTGCCGTATAGGCACTAAGTACCCTGGGCAGAGGTGGGGCACGGCTGCCACGTACATCGTGGCGGCAGGCCGAGCAGGCACGTTACGTGCCGCTGCGCGCCGGCGGCCCGGGTGGTCATGGTTGGCTGCTGGTTGTTGTGACCTTCCTCTTGCTCTAAGTCAGCCTCCGGCTGTCATGTCGCTCTGATCGGGGCGGGGCGGCAGTTGAGATGTTGGTCCGCCGCCCCCGCCCCGAGTATACCACGGGTGAGGGAAGCGTGGTGTTGTTGTTGTTGTTGTTGTGACCTTCCTCTCACCCATGGTATACTCAGGGCGGGGCGGCAGTTGAGATGTTGGTCTGCCAACCCCGCCCCGAGTATACCACGGGTGAGGGAAGCATGTTGTTGTTGTTGTTGTGACCTTCCTCTCGCCCATGGTATACTCGGGGCGGGGCGGCAGTTGAGATGTTGGTCCGCCAACCCCGCCCCGAGAACACCATGCGCCAGGAAGGTGTGTTGTTGTTGTTGTTGTTGTTGTTGCCAAATGGGCGCCGAATCGTTCTTAGAACGATTGGATTCCCCTCCTTGCCAGGATTTCCTGGATGGTGGCCGGAGTTACTCCAGCCACCATCTTGCGGCTGCCTTTCTCCGCCGACCTTTATCGACAGGGTCGGAGGCATCGGCGCTTCTCAGGGCTTTCCCTCCAGTATACACGAGGGAATAGATCTTCAACCCCCGAGAGTAGGAGGGGAGGGGGAGCTTCGTTGGAAGCGTTCTTGCGACGGGTTACGTGCCTGAAGAAGACTTGGGCGGTTGGACTCGCCTGAGATCCCCCCAGAAAGTCCAGGAGACAGGTAGGAAGGGCTCTGTACAGTGTATTGCATTGTTCCCTTTGGTGAAAGCAGAATGGTCATCTGTGCTGATGTAGTCTGGGAAGGTGTTCGTCTAATACTGGTTAATGTCTCAACTCAGATTCTCAATGATGGAAATCATTACCTTTGTGGTCTTCAGTCAGTCTCCAACTTGTATGAGATGTGCCAGGATTGTCTCAGAGGTGAGTGTAAAGGTGGCCAGAGGAGGCGGGTGCAGTGCTGTTTGGTAGTCTGTCAGTCCTGTCTATGCAGTCTGAATGCGTTCATCGAAAGGAAGTTTTCTCATATTTTAAGTATGTGTTTGTTCATACCTTGAATGTGTAGGTGCCAATACTAGGTAAGTCTTTAGACTCTGGGTACGAATCAAAGAAAGGCGAGGGTACAATATGTAGTCTTCCGGTACCCAACGTCATCCGCGAGGACACCGCCGTGGTTAGTCACCTAAGTATGGGTGTATGTATGTGTTTGAAATGTCTAATGTATCCATACCGTTGGAGTTGCAAGTTGTGTAGTGTTGTGTGAGTGCATGTTGAAGATGGAGAGAAAGGTGGACGAAGGTAGAAGAAGGTGGAAGAAGATGAACGCGGTAAAAGCAAAACAAATAACGGCGGCACCAATTAAAGCACAATCAGTGTGCAGAATCAGTAGTTGGGCGGTGAATTAAATCACAACAAATAATAGCGCCGGCAGAATCGGCTACAAATTGTCAGATCACGAGTCACGTTGCCGTGGTAGAATCAGTACGGCAGTACGTAAACTCGCGAATCACAGCCGATTTAGCCACTCGAATAATCATCCAATATATTTTGATTTGAATTTAGCTGATTTTAACGCCGCTAGTCTCGTAATATCACAAAATTTCCAGAATCAGGAGGTGATTTCAGTAATTCCGCGAGGCGGGAGTGATGCACCAACATCTACTTAGGTACTTGCAGCCTCTTTTACTGGGCACTCGGCAAGTGTTCCGCAAGTATTAAATATATCTTAGGAAGGTACCTTGTGAAGACAATATTATGTCCAACTACCATGGTATCGGGGCTATGTAAGGTACCTAATAGGGGACAATAAATCAGTTCTCCTACGACTTGAGAATACTCGCCCGCCAGAATCAATTTCCAATTACACGGGTTCTTATAATACCCAAAAGCTACCTAGTACTAATCGAGGTATTAGCCTTTTTACCTACCATATACCTACCATATCTACCTTATGTACATGTGTAGGTACTCAACTATCACTACATATGTAAGTAGTGAACGAGGACGTCTACCATGGGTCTGCTTATGTATGCAGCATCAATGGTACGCTACCTAGGTACGTAATATGTGTAATTCTCCCATAGATCAGGTCGTAGTACCAATATATAGTCTAGCAAGATTGCATGGTCTTCTCTTTTGAACTTCCTGACTTGTTCTTTCTAAATTGTAGTCTAGTGTAGATGGGGTCATGGTCGGGGGCTTTTCTATCTAGGAGGCATCCCAGACCCTTAAGGTCCTACAGATCATCAGCCTAAGCTAGGTCCCTTTACAAGCACTTTTCCAAAATGGGAGCCGCCGGCCAGATACTTAAGTGCATCCTTCGCCTGTTCGAACTCAAACGTGCGATCAACCACAGGATGGATCTGTTCGCGGCCATACAAGTCCAGCATCTCCTCAAACCTATCCTTAGGACCGTTCAGCATGCCCTTCAGTGTGACATTACGCCGCAATGCGAGCACGTTGGCGTTGATCCGCGAGCCCGGGGCGTCCTCCTTGCCGGATAGGTAGCCGATAGCACTAATAAGCCCTCCGTAAGCCACGCACGAGAAGGACTTCTCCAACGTCTCGGCGCCGCCTGTCTCAAATATGACGTCTGCACCCTTTCCACCCGTCAACTCGAGGACTTTATCTTGCCACTCGGGCGTCGTCTTATAGTTAATGGTATGGTCGGCGCCTAGCTTACGGGCACGGTCGAGTTTGGCATCTGAGGACGACGTCACGATAGCTACGCCGTATCATCCTTGTTAATTGCTCGAGTTTGAAAGCTGTTTACTTCGTGATAGAACCTTACCTGTCAATCCCAATGCCTTCGCAATCTGCAGCCCCGAAATTGAAACACCACCCGTCCCCTGAAGGAGGACGACTTTATCCTTCCCCGTCAGGGGCTGGCCGATGGGTTGGAACGTGTTGATTGCCATCCATGCCGTAACCGCAGCAATGGGAAGAGTAGCCGCTTCGTCGTCCTTTAGATAATCCGGGACCTTGACAAGGCCGTAGGCAGGAAAGACGCGGTACTGGGTCAGGACTCCTGGCAAGGGGAAGCCTAACCCGGAAGACATGTCCTTCTCGGTGATTTGACCCTTCAGATGAGTTTGATTGAAGATCCCCATGACGCGGTCTCCTTCATGCAGCCCACTGCTGTCGTTTCCGGGGCCAAGTCTCTCAATTGCGCCGCACATGTCTGAACAGGGGACAATAGGGGTTCCTTGCTCCAGAGTTTTGTGGTGACTGTAATGACCCATGCAGACTTTAGGAATCTCTAATTAGCATCCAATCTTTCGAAGTAGGAGTGGCTGAAAGCACAGTCAGATTGTTCACCTTCAGTATCACGAAAGTTCAATGCCACGCAATGAATCCTAACAAGAACTTCACCATCCCGCAACCTCTCCGGCTCGGGTGCATCCACGAGCCTGATGTTATCAAGGCCATCTTGAGCCGTAATCCACTGCTTCGTATTTTTTTCTCCCATCCTAAAACCCTAGAGCAAATGCAGGAAGCAAATACCAGCGTAGGACTTGACCACTACCTAGGTACGTAATAGGGGATGACGCGGAAGTTTCTAATTCTCTACGAAATGCTGAATAATAATCAATCGACTAGTTCAAGTTTTGGTGGATATCTCTTTATGAACTTATCGTCATAGCTAAGGGGGAAAAAACTCCGCGCATCTTTATTCCGGCGGCGTCCGGCACTGCGGTGTTCGGATACATACCGGGATGCTAAACCGGTTATCGGTTATGGGCTCGTCCCCGCAGCTTAAGCTAGAGCTCTAGACTCCCGTCGGAGAACAGGTCATGCGGGAAAGACAAAAGACGGCGTTAACTTCCGTTACCTACCTACCTACTAACCAGCGATTATATAGGGGATTGTATTGACAAAGACCTGATATGAACTGGAGGTGCGGTAAGTAAGAATGCACAGAAGAACGACGCGAACTATTTCTCGCATCTTGCAATGTGGTCAGTAAGCAAATAAGGTTCGGTTGTCTTGGTCCCATTGGTTACCGTCACGCTGTATAAAGACTGGACTGATCCATCGACGGAAAGTCTTGTCGCCTCGAGAGTAAGGAAAATAGAGGCAAAAAGGGTGGGAATGGGCAATGCTACGCCCGAGGCTTGAAGTAGGAGTTAATACTTTATTGCGCCTTCATCAGTTCTCTCCCAAGCCCCCAGAGCTTCAATGCTGTGTCATTCTCTTCTGTTATTATAACTTCGAAGATTTCAGCCCTGCAGGAGATCCCGAGGTGCCGAAATATAACCCGTTATGTTTTAAGTCCCAGTTATTCAACAAGGAAATCGCTTGAAGGGGATCATGGCCATCATTGGACGCCGAATTTGTAAGCCAGGGGGATCACGAGGGGACCGCGCGGAAAATTGGCCAGTAACCGCCATAGATGCAACACTCAAATTAGCAGCATGAATTCTCGTTTAGCCTTCTAGCCTAACATTTCAAGAAGTTTATTCAAAACGCTGGGGTATCTATAGCACATAACAGTCCAAACTATATCGAAAAACATAGCTCCGGCGCCCCCCATCTCGATATGGGGTATCTGTGGGGTACATATAGCCCGTCCCGGCACCGCGGCACCTGTACCTGGTCCACACCCGGGGTATCTTGCAATTACATCTAGCGGTGGTTCTCGACGAAGACGCCGCCGGCCTGGCCCTTCTCGGCGTCGGTGACGACAGACTCGGTTCGACCCTCGCGGTGCTCGGCGGGGTGGATGTGCGCCTTGTGCTCCTCGGTCTCCTCGTAGGCAATAAGCAGCTCGCCGTTCTTGCCGTAGCGGCGGGGCTCGTCCCTGGCAATGCCGACGACGCTGAAGTAGCCCTTGGCGCCGCGCACCTTGTGGAAGATCGAGTCCATCTCCTCGAGCGATCGGTATGCCGTCTCCGGGAAGAAGAAGTACACCGCGGGGACCATAAACGCGTTAATCACCGCGAAGATGATGTATGTCTGGTATCCGATGTGGTTGAAAGCGATGGGTGTAATCATCACCACCAAGAAGTTGAAGATCCAGTTGGAAGACGTTGACAGCGCATTCGCAGGCGCACGGATGCGAAGACTGGTAATTTCGGCAGGGTACAGCCAAGCTGTAGAGGAACATTTGTTAGCGGGTTATTACATGACTCAAGCAAACAATCCTGTGCGGATATATATTGCCGTGACGCTTGTGTAAGGGAGAGACGTGGCGAAACATCGAAAAAGAAGATTGCACATACTCATTCCAAGCCAGCCGACCGCGAAGAAGGTGTTGAAGACAAACAGGAAGACGATGGCTACGATCTGGGCTCCCTTATTGTCGGGGTTCGAGTTCGCACCCGCCAAGATGGCCATACTCGCAGCTTGACCAGCAGCGCCAAAAAGCATGAGCTTTCGGCGGCCAACGCGCTCGACAAGAAATACAGCGGGCCACGAAGCGATAAAGTATTCTGTTCCGTTGAGGGCGGCGAGAAGGCGGGCCATGAAATCACTCATGCCTAGTCCACTGTAGATTACAGGGGCATAATAGGTGATCAGGTTAATACCAGAAATCTGTTGGAACATTTGGTTGACAAACGCGAGCATAGTCCGGTGGAAGTTTCTATACTACGATATTAGTACTGGCGGGTAGATCATCGGTGCAGAGGTTGAAATAGAGCAACGTACCGCTCCTTATCCATAGTAAACAAGTCGCGAAAGCTGCCCTTGGACATCTCCTCGACGGTTTCTTTAATAGCCAGGAATTCGTTGGAAACCTCCTTGTCTGTGATCGTAGAGTCCGCTAGCGCAGCTAGGACTTCTAGCGCTTCGTCTTCGCGGTTCTTGAGGATCAGCCATCTCGGAGACTCGGGCAGATTCCAGATGAAAGCGAGGATAAACAGGCAGAAGAAGATTTGGAAAGCGAGCGGAAATCGCCAAGCGACACTGCTGTCGATAAAACTGAAGCCGAGATCGATCCAGTAAGAAATCATGATACCACAAGTGATAAGGGCACCTTCTATCATGACAAGCTTTCCTCGTTTGTGAGCCCGCGAAGTTTCCGATTGCCAGGTAGGGACGGTGGACGTGTTACCACCATTGCCGAAACCGGTGATAACACGACCGATGATGAAGTGCGGGAGCGTAGTAGCACTAGCCTGTAGAATAGCACCGATAACCATGATAGAGGTACCGAGTACAATCATGCGCTTGCGACCGAGAGGGTTGGAGATGAAGATAGTGGTGATGGCACCGACGAAGCATCCCAAGTTATACGCCGCAACGGCGATTCCTTGGGTGTTAGCCCTCTCAGCCTGTACCGCAACGTCCACAGTCGGATCTGACGAATTGATGTCCGGGAAAGCGTTGAGGAACTGGCTCATGGTGAGGATTCCACCCATCACACCCTGATCTAGGACATATTAGATTTCTGCAACGTCATTTGTGTAACGTTTGATGTGAAATACCGTAACCGAACAGCAGAAAATCACATCCTGCAATAATGCCGATGGCATAGTTAAGCCAGTGGCCTCGTAGGCCAAAATACCGCCCCATGATGACTTAGGAGGGAATCTGAAGAGTTTTCAAATATGATAAACTGACTCGACCATGGGTATCAAATGTTGGTCTGGATCGACAGCTGCGGCGATCTATATATATACGTCGACTATATATAGGAACCTCGCTCAGCGAAGAGGAGAAGTACAAAGGAAGTGAAGACGATTAAGAGAATCTGGGGTATGGGATAGGGGATAGGGGAGGAGGCTGTCGGTATATATATACAATGGTTACATCGCCATTACTACGCGGCAGCTTATCCTTGAGGTAGGCCGGGGGAGGGGCCAACCAGAAGGAGGTGAAAAATGGAGACTACGAACCCGTGTGAGATCGGCGTGCATGGTATGGCGTGGTACCTGAAGCGGCGGCGCTGGCGGGCGAGGAGGAATGTAGAATGTGGAGGGAGAGCAGTGAGGTTTCCAGTCCCAAATAGATATCCCGATGGATAAGTCGGGGTTAGATGATTCGACTCAACCCCATAATCCCCATGGAAAGGTG
The DNA here is from genome assembly GCA_022495205.1 of Hypoxylon sp. FL1150. NCBI lineage: Eukaryota > Fungi > Ascomycota > Sordariomycetes > Xylariales > Hypoxylaceae > Hypoxylon > Hypoxylon sp. FL1150. The sequence continues at coordinate 298,647 of MU376172.1, forward strand.
TCAAGTGGGCGGTGATGCAAGTCAGATCGCATCATCTCCAAATCACCTGCGAAATGTACATAACCTAGTAACTAATTCCGGTGCCGTGCTAGGATAGTTCAGGAGTGGTTGCTTCGGGGGTGCTCCAGGATCTACAGCAACTGCCCCAGGAAAGCCAAAACCCCATTCCAGCCTCCCCGCAAAGAAGCCTACGGCCACGCCTAGTGCCTAGTGAAGACGCTATCGTGCTAGATTCTTGTGCTGAGCGTGGCAAGCCTTGGTCGGGAAAATGGGAGATTGGCCCGCGAGGACACCTGGCGGCGACGCTAAAGGACGACTCACATTCGGATTGCTAAAAGGGGAAATCCGGATTGGAGCGCTGAAGACTGTTGAAAAGCCTTACCGGTATAACCTAGGATACCTTAGGTAGGAGATGTCAACGGAAAAAGAAAACTTTGACGAAAGTACATTAGGGTAGCATCAGGTTCGTAAAAGAAAGGGAAATGACCGCTAAAAACCCTGCTTAGCCAACCAGAAAATGACGTTGCTTTGGTGGAGACCTATATTTTGTTCGCTACCGGTCTTATATCGGCGATAAGCTGCTTAGGAGTAGGACTTTTCTACACCGGCGTGGCGTCATATTAATACAACGATTCCACTTAGTATACAAAAACTGGCCTCATGTGAATCAATCATATGAGTATAGAAAGGGTCAACTTTACCACTTCAAAACCTCAAATGTGTGCGAGTCTAAATTTAGGTAAATAAGGATGTCTACAGGCAGGGTGCCAGGGTGCCAGGGTGCAGGGAATCGGAAGCAATGCCGAGACGGCAAGAAAAAAAAAAAAAGTCTAGGGTATCAACGGAACGGAATATTTTTAGGGGTTAGCTACATTGCCATTGGCTAGGTATTCGACCAGACTCGCATGGGTATGGGCATCTCAGACGAACAAGCATTTTCTCTTCACGGCATCGATAATCGGGTTAATCAATATTATGGCGCTGCATACACCGTAGCTCGTAGTCTCATGTCTGCATGTCGTGGCTTCGTCTTTTCGTGCTATCCCAGCTGCTAGCCCGGGTCTATAGACCGTTCTCGGCCTTAAACTTGTCCCAACTCTCGTTGAGCGTGGCGAAGACAGTACCAGCAATGAGTTTGACCTCTGTGCTTGCGTCTTGCGGTAACTAAGTTCCCCTGTTAGCGATGAGGGCTCTACAGAATGGGTAGATAGAGCGAAGCAGACAGTACAACATACCTTATCAGGATGACACTTGGCAATGGCCTTCATGTAGTGTATCTTGACTTTGTTGGCGACCACCAATTCGTGTAGGCCGACCTTCTTCCACCCGCTGCCCTCCCATAGTACCTGGTCGAGACTTCCGATAAGAGCCCGTAGATTATCCCTTTTACCATCCCGCCAGGCAGCAATCTTCGCATCGACCTTCTCGCCGAGAGCAAATTTTTCATCGTCGGCTGCCTCCGCTGCTTTATTCGCTTCTCGGAGCCGCTGTACAGCATCAGAACTCTTCTTAGGAGTTAAGTCCGACATGGCCGAAGGCTTCGGTCGAGGCTTCACCGCTTGGACTGGTCTAGGAGTAGGTTTAGGCTTAGGAGCCAGTGCCTTCTGGCACCGCTGCCGGCCTGCTATGGCGCTGGCACCGCCGACACCTGCTTCAACACATTGCTGCCACACATTCCCAGCTTCAGCCCATTTCTCCATCTGCTCCAGCGCCTCCGCCTTCCGACTCAATGCCTTGCCATATAGATCCTTCATATCGCGAGATTCGCCATCTGGTAACGCTACCTTCTCGCCCTCTCCGTGAGACGGCCCTATAATACCGATCGCAGCATCCGCATCGCCAACAGCCTGTTTAGGACTGCCGGTTTTTAGAGAGGTAAGCGCGCGGTTGGTAAGAAGAACAATACAGATGGGGTGACTTTGTGGTATGCCGGCAAGAGAATTCGAATAGCTCGTATGCGCCGCATCGTAATCTCCACGTTTGAAATGCGCTGTTCCTTCGTTGCGATGCCGCGTAGAGGCTTGTAAGACTGACGAAGCAACGGTGGGAATATTTCGGGTAGGTGGTTGTGGCCGAGGAGTAATAGGTTTTGAAGAGGCTTGCTGAGGCGGTCTGGGTGTAGGAGCTGATGCCTGAGTTAAGCGTTGCGGTCGAGACTGAGAAGAGGGCTGGGCGGGCTGGCTAAACAGCAGGTCTGACTCGGGCTCAGGTCGCTGCGCCGGTTGGGGCGTCGCCTTTTTCCTCCTCGCCGGGCTAACATAAGCCTGGGCACTTTGCTCCTCGATGGTTTGTTGATTTAAACGTGTTCGAGGATCGCGTGTACCTGACGGTGCTTGTTGCCATTTGGGCGCCCCTGAAGGATTGGGGGATGGTCGGCTAGGTAATGCTGGCGATTGATCTCGGGAAATAGGATGCCGACTTTGTGTAGACCTAGAAGATTGTCTTTCGGGTCGTCCACCAGACTCCAACATCATTGCTTCATCAGTGGCACTTCGTGACGCTTCTCCAGAGTGCCCTGTATCCAACTGTGCAGAACGCATCCACTTCGGCTGATTAGGATCGCCCCCTTCTTGTTGAAAGTCGGCAACTGCCTTTTGAACCTGCTTCTGACCGGTTTTCCAAAGCGAATTGGCCGTTTTGAAAAAGCTTGAGCCCATCGCTGCTGCTTTCTTTGAAAAATCGTCACCAGAAGCAGGCGACCGAGTCTCTCTCGGAGGAAGATCATCACCCTGATCTTCTTTCATCCACGCAGGGCTACCATTATTTCTAGAACGATTATCTTCTCTTCGATTTCGCTCGGGAGCACCTCCACTTGGAGTTTGCTTACCACGGGCTTGTCTGTGGGCATCATCCAAGAGCCATCCAACTGCGGCTTGTACGTTCAAGCCAGATCCGCTCTCTGTCAACCCTCGTCTTGCATTCTCAGCGGTGAATCCCATGTCAACTAACTCAGCCACAGCCTTATCGAAGGGATCTGAGCTACCTTCTCGCCGTGAAACGTCAGGTTCCGAGTCTGAATCGTCATCAAAATTCTCGATGGGTTTCCCTGGCTCTAGCTTGGGTTGAGCAGCTTGAGCCTTCCGTCGAACTTCGTCAACGGGTTTCCCAAGGTCGCCCAAGAAATCGTCGTCTTCGTCTTCGTCTGCGTTGAGTGCTGGCTGCCTTTGTGGCTGACTCTTCATCTGGTTTAGCCCAAATGGGTCATCGTCATCACCTAATTCGCCTCCATTGGAGGTTAGAGGCTTGCCCCATGCACTCGCATCGGTCAGGTCGAGCTGCTGTGCGTTTGCCAGTGTGCTTTTCCCCGAATGTAGTTGCGCGGGCGGAGGGAAGTGACTAGCATTGTCGACCTTGGTATCCCTGTTGAATGCAGCGAAAAGGTCGTCCTCGTCTGTCCTCTGTTCACTCTGAGCCCCTATTCCAGCACTTGGAGATGGGATAGCCGGAGAAATAGTCCTAGAGGCAGGTGTAGAGCCCTGCCCCATATTGTCCCAAAATTGGCCGCCTCCATATTGCGACTGCAATTTCCTTCTTTCCTCCTCTTGTTTCTGGCGCTTCTGGGCCTCTATCTGTTCTTGCCGCTCCCTGAGACTTAGATTCGCATTGCTCTTGGATCTGAAGCTCACGAGACCGCTAAAACTATCGGTAGTGGAATGAGAGGCAGCGGGCTTGGGGGCGGCAAAGCCAGAGCCTTGGGTAGAGAGTGGCGTCGATCGGCCGGAAGGCTGAGGAGAGGGGGTCGGTCGTAGTGTCGGATAGAAAGAAGGTTGGCTTATAGGGTTCATAGGGGGAGGTTTATTGCTTTTGCCCGAGTTGGTCGCGGACCAATCAAGGCCAGAGAGATCATCCATCGTTGCGCAGAAGAAAATAGAAGTATCGTCATATCATGAATATCGCATAAACAGGTTGCGCCTACACGGGCTATATCTTTAATTAAGAAACGTTTGTCGCATTCCCTAGATTGTTATCGACGGTGTAGGTTCAATTGTGGCTAGTGGTCTTTCGAAGTGGGAGGTGTGGCGTAGCAGGCCTGGCATATTAGGTAAGCCGGAATTCACACAGTTCTATCAATTAATTTTCAAACTCACATACATACAGTGTATTGTGTATATGAATAACTTCACGAATACTATTGTCACAACTTTTTCGATTACCTACGGGGCTACCTATCCATTAATTCGCACTTTGACACTCTCGGCTTTTTCTTGTTCCGTATCATTCCGCTTGTACATTTTGTGGTGATGATCCCCATTATCCAAATCGTCGATCTCCATGAGGGGGCTACTCACAGACAGGTCGTACCAATAGATCTTTTTCCGGATTGTCACTGCATCAGTACCATCAAGAATATCACCTTGTAGCTCCCTTCCTTGAAAGGCAGGAGATTTTATGTGATCGTGTAAGCAGTGCCGATAATTTCTGCCACTAACATAACTGATATAACTGATAGTTACCTTGTATGTATATAGGACTATTCCGTTCAAGAGGGGATGCGTTGAGGATATTGTAAGAGACTAATATCATGGACTGATAGGATCAGGCGAGTTTAATTGCGATGAGCTGAACAGCATCTGCCAGCGAAGACCAATGACAGTGAGATATATGCTTGAGCTGATGGAAATCTTCCGCTTTAATTTCAGCTTTGGGTAGGGTGGATCATTCCGTCATGATTTCGGTCTTGACCTGAGGATTAGAATGTGTCATGTGTGACAAGTACCAACCACGGTACGATTAGCCGATGTATCGGGATGTCTCATGATAAATGGTTAAAATCAATGTTTCGCATACAAGGTAGGTACCTAGATGTTTATACCAAAGGCGTCGCATATCGTAAATATACTTGTGATATATCTCTTAGACATGCCTTCGTGCTTATAATGTCAGGTATATACGAAGACGATTCGGCCTCTTGAGAAAACAAACAAACGAAATTTCTTTGCGTCGAGATCCGTAAAGAACCTAATAATGTTCTTGGAATTTTCCATGCATAATTGAGGTCTAAATTCCCAAGAGAGTAATCATTGACCTTCGATATGGGGTTTCATTGGCTAGGGAAATATGCTAAAGCATAAGATGAGTTTCAAGAACCTGGTAATGTCCATCCTTATGTCCCCTCCATTGGCCTGAGGAGGTACATAGCAGATACATGAGATTTATTCCCAACGACTCTGCGTAACAACGGCGCTTACACAGGAAAAGCACAATAATACTACCCACCTAACGTATAGAAAGCTGCATTGGAACGAATTGTCAAATGAGGCACTGCTACGGAATATATCAAAAGGATACTGATTACTCGCGCAAGGCATTTCACTGTACCATCCTCAATTGAGAAGCAAGGTGCAGCAGAAACTAGATTATCCCTACCTATGAAGTATCCAATGTGAAAATTTTATATGGGCAAACATTTGTAGCACCAGGTAGCAGGATCAAAGCTACCACCTATTAGAGGTACACATACACCGCAGGACCTTAGGCAGATGAAAGCCGTCTTATACATAAGTGACTTGATAACAATTAATATATAACACACATGTCCGATTTATTCTAAAGAAGCATAAGAAGTGTTCTGGAGAGTGAAGAACTCTCCAGGCGGAATTGACGACAACATGTATCATGAGGTAGGATTTAACGAGTTGTTGGGTTTCCGATAGTGAGCAGGATGGGCTGGATGGATAAAACTGATGTACCTCTCCAAGTACACATTCGTACTTGCATCTTATTATCTGGAGATGGGAGAATCAGGATCGGTATCTAGTGGGGTTGCCCTGTTTACCCCTGTCGCTCTTGACCGTTCCTGAATCCCCACAGCCAATGGGGGCCTTTAGGAAAGTGACCCCTTGATGAACTAAGGCTGATGGGCCTTGGCAATCAGCCCTAATTCAGTTAAAGTATCCTAGTAGGAATGACGGATTCTTGGGGCGGGACTGCTGCGATGCCAAGTTATCTCTTTGCTAAAGAAACCAAAGCGCTGGCTTGCGGCTTTTTTAGGTATTGCACTGGGAAGAGAAGAGGACAAACTGGTGTATTAAGCAATGAAAAGCCATGATACATGTACCTCGGTGTTGACAGTTACATGTAGAATACCCAAACAACTATCATACATAATTGCATGTATACTTGACAGAAACATATATCCATGCTTAAGTATTCCATATATAGATGGAAATCGTCATGTGGTGGTATTCTGGCTATGACGAAAGCCATGTTCATCTGATGTCCAGTCCCCCTTTATTGGCATGTACCTATGTACTAGGTTATTCGGTACTTGCCCCGTAGCTGTCTCACAATGTTCAACCTCCCTATGCGACGATCCCCACCTACCCTCCCGTTCTATTAACCCTTTCGACATACTATTACTTCTTCACCGTCCCCTTTGACAGCCTTCTTTTCGTCTTCCCTTTCACTCTTTTTGGGTCTTCGCCCTCGCCATCACCGAAGCAATCCGCTCATTCATACCGTCTGACGATTCGCTCGTCAATCACGCTCTTTTCTCATCTTGACTATTAGTCTAGACCTCAATCTGGATTATTGGCATTATCACATTCTTTTGTGTTGATCGCATTCATTTCGATTTTCCGAGCAAGCAAACACCAATCTTCGTTTGATATCCAATCTTTGTGGGGTTAGTGACTGGTAAGCGACAAATCCAAACATCGAGACTGGCCACCAAGGGTTCCCGTCCCCTACAGTTGATACAATACACTCACTTTCGTGCCTATCCCGTCGACTCCAATATCAAATTGTCCCAATTCGGTCTGATAGCAAGGATAGATTCATAGGAGCAGAGCATTGGAAGTGTTGGGATTCATACAGTTGACCCTGGCCTTGGTCATCAAAATATCGCCTGGGAACAGAACGTAAGAGTTGTGAAGGGTTGGATCTCTGACTCACGCCACCGGTTGGCCAATATCTGAGAAGGAGAATCTGGTGAAGCGAAGGACGATTCCCTCCCAGCTAGTCGATACGTGCCTAGAAAGGTACATAAGCAAGGAAAGTGCGACGCAGCGACCCCCACACTCAAGATCTCTTGAAGAGAAAGAACATCATTCACAAACCGCGATTGCCCATCTTCGACCCCAGCGCCGAGCGCACAAGGACCCCAAGCAACCGTCAATTTCCCCATCGCATTCATATCGCATTCGCGACATACTTCTCTTCACGACATCACCAACTTGCGACCCGACAGGTTCCACCAAATCCAACAACTCTCATCCAAGATGGCGTCCAAGGTCGCCTTTGCCTCTGTCCTCCTGGGCTCATTCAATGCCGTGTCGGCTTTCTGGCGCATGGAATGCCATGGCCGCAGTGGCGTTGCACGAATTGACCCGATTATGGACGTCGGTGTTGTTGCCCCCCATGTCCATGTCGTTCACGGTTCTTCAGGTGAGTGCACATTTTCACTTCACTTAGGTACTTCACGTCTTTTTGAGATGTATCTTTGGTGAAGGGGATATGGAAGGTTCCTAGGCCCCAGTGCTACTTACTGACAACTACTACAGGCTTTTCTGAAAGTGCGACTTTCGATGACCTTGCCGGTGCTAGCTGCACTTCTTGTGCCGTAAAGCAGGACATGTCAGCATACTGGACTCCTGGTGTGTACTTTCAAGATGGTGATACTGGCGATTTCGAACTCGTCCGTCAAGTTGGTGGAATGCTCTCGTAAGTTGAATGCTTGCTATCACAAACTCTAATCCATATTTGAACCGATATTTTTCATACATATTACCCCCTATCCCTTTATCATTAATAATGGTTGTGATGAACCTTCAGGTCTCTTCGGGGCTCTTTTGTGTATCTATGGGAATAATATGATGGATTATATAGACTAACATCAATAATAGCTACTACCTTATACGTGGAGAGAACGTCACGGCCTTCCCACCCGGGTTCCAGATGATTTCTGGCAGCAACTACCGCCGAAACTACACTCTTGGAGACCCAAAGGAGCCCGACCCGCCGCAATCAGACTGGGCTGCTCTCAAGCAAACCTCTCAAGCCGACTTGGAGCAGAGAGCTATCGGGTTTAACTGCTTGGACTACTCAAAGGCTCCTGAAGCTTCGTTGTATCGTCACTATATGCCAGACAAAGCCTGGCAGGACGCCAACTGCCCTGACGGTCTCCGCCTCGAGCTCGCCTTCCCTTCATGCTGGAACGGCGAGCTTACAGCTGCGGATCACAAGAGCCATATGGCATACCCGGATCTGGTTCAAGATGGTACCTGCCCTGATACCCACCCGTATCGTCTGGTCACCCTCTTTTACGAGACCATCTGGAACACTACTGAGCAGGGAAGATTCCTTGGACGCAATGGGCAGTTTGTCATTTCGAACGGCGACCCCACAGGTAAGCAAAATATTTGCTAGTTATCTCTCATCCCGCATGATGCTTATATGATGACTAGGATACGGTTATCACGGAGATTTTATGAGTGGATGGGACCGGGATTTCCTGCAAGAAGCTATTGACACTTGCACGAATGAATCTGGCGACATCCGGGACTGCGCTCTTTTCGTAGATCAAGGCCCACTCCAGGATGACGCAAAACAAACCAGCTGTACCTTCGATGTCCCGGCAGCGTTGGCTAAGGAAAATGTTCTTGCGACCAATCTACCGAACCTCCCTGGTAACATTCAAATTCAATCCGGCCCGGAAGCCGCTACTGCTGGAACGAATGTTGCTTCGGCGATTGCTTCTGCGGCCACTAGCATCCTCAGTAATGTCTTTGGAAGCGCCACGACAACTACATCGAGTTCGCTCAGTTCACCGAGCTCATCAAGCCTACCTTTGGCCACCTCTACCAGCGCTAGCTCGGTCTCTGGCCTCGGTGGCGCTTTCCTTGAGTCTACTCCGTCTGCTACTACAACTTCACCAGACTTCAATGTCCTTGCCTCGGAAGCTCCTCAGACATCATCGAGCGTTACTTCGAGCTCTTCACCTGCCGTACCAACCACTACTTCAGCACCGGCTGTTACATCTGAACCGGGTGTTGTTTATCAAATTGTAAGCACCCAGACCATCACGAACGGTGCTCAGGTTGAAGAGATCGTCTGGAAAGAACCGGTCGTGTATGTCACCGAGGATTCTGTCACCACCGTGACTGTTCCCGGAGCAAATGCCGGACGGAAGCTACGGGCCAGGCACGTACATCAGCACGGTCACCATCGGAGATCGTTCTAGATCAGCTGTTTATTCGCTTCTTTCTATATGTGTTTCGGTGGAAGCACTGGTTCATCCATCAATAAGGAATGGTGATATTTTGCATCGCGTTTCAGGGTCGAATTTATTCACCTAGAAACAAAATTTCTTTTCGGTATTTTGTGGGAGCTCTTTCTGGAGGAGCAGGCGCATAGGCGATCGAGTAACATGAAGCCGGTCTCGAACGGGAGCTAAGAGCTGGGATATTGCATAAGAGATCAGTGGAGGGATTCGTATCTAGACTTGTCCATCAACCGGAAGACGGATATGGGTGTGTTTGGGGCCTAGTTTTAAGCATTCAAGATGCATGTGTACTCATTGCATTTTGGGAGATGCATCTCTTCCGGTAAGAGATTTATGAATGTCGCTGGGCCTTGAGCTGTACACATCGACGAGCAGATCTCGAATCAATCAATCAATGAACGAACGAAAAGTCTAAGCTTAATTCCGTGATTTGTCTTAGCAACCTAAGTGCTGATAGATCGCGTCTTGCTACCTATATAGCATGCTGCCCACGTGCAGGGCTCGTGTAAGCCTCAATTCGTCAAGAGTCGTCTCCCTCTCTTCTGCAGGACTTCACAATATCGATAGTCCACCACGATCATTTCAGTTCAAATGAGTGTACACCTACGCCATGCCACTGGTGCTATTAACCTAATCTCCTCTTTCATTGTCTCAGCAGCCTGCGGTGGTGGTGATGGGCGGCTGGAATGTGGCCTCGTCTCCCCCAATTCCACTCACACGCACGGGCAGATAGCAACGCATTCCAGGTGCGGCTCTGGAGCTCGCTATGACGCATTACGAGATGCCTCTGGACCGCAGACTCGTGTTTACAGCTGACATTGTTTTGGTTTTGCGTTCTCTTTCTAGTTGACGTCGGATTGGACTTCTTTTCTTCCGCAGCACCTTGGATATTGTTCTGATGTAGACCCTCATCGCAAAACAGAGCATTATTGACTTGGAAGAATACGGGACTCGAAAGGATAGACCGAATGTGAGCGAGCAAGCTTGGGGTTTCGGAGTGATATCGTACGGTCGAGTACACACGATCAGCCGCCGACGTCGGAAAAAGCTGCAGACGCGATATGAGCGGGACGAAAGTCGTATACGAAGCCAGTGATTCGATACTAACGACGCAACTAAACGGACATAACTATCGACGACACTGAGAGAAGACCGAAATCTGGACCTGCTCGATTTAACAGCAAGACACATATACGATGTCCAACATAATCCCCGGCCAACACGGCCTCCTGGCCCCCTCTAACCTCGTTCAAAGACAAGACGCAGGCACGAGCTACTCCTCAATCCCGAGCGCCGCCCTCTCCACGGGCGCCATCGCCGGCATCGCCGTAGGCGGCGCGGCCCTGCTCTTCGCGGCGCTAGCTCCCCTGCTCATCAAGCTAGCCAAGCGACAGGACCAGCGGCGAGCCCGAGCCTCCGCAATGTCGGAGGGCGTCATGGCGAACCTGGAATCCGGCCAGGTAATCGACATCGACATCGACATCGACGCGGAGCGGCCGCGGCGGCTGCGCAAGAAGAGCGTGGTGAGCGAGCGCGCGACCGTCGTCATCGACAAGGAGGACGCCGTGGGGCGCGAGGAGAGCCACAGCCGGCGGTCGAGCATGCAGCGAGTGTCGCCGGCGCGGACGCGGGCCGGTAGCTCGTTCACGGGCACTGGGAACGAGAGCGGGAGGGGGAGCGTGGAGGCACAGGGGCCGATGGTGCAGATTCAGAAGCAGCGGTCGCCGGAGAAGCAGCGCGGGTACGGGCTGTACGAGCACCGGCGCAAGGCCTCGTGGATTGATGAGGACGCCATACACGGGCCGACCACGTCGCCGCAGCGGCAGAAGCAGAAGCCGAAGCGCCAGTTTAGCTGGCTGGGCCACGGGCTGAGCCGTTCGCTGAGTCGGCTCTCGGTTATGAGCGGGACGACGGATCGTATGGGGAGTCCTACGCTCCCGTATACCGAAGGGGGCGGAGAGAAACAACGTGAGATTAATACAACCGAGAGTCAAGATAATGGATTGCACAACTCCGGCAGATATACACTGGCGCCACAGCTCAGCCAACCGCAACAGCAACTCGTCTACGCCAGCCCGCAAAAGCAATTCGTCCCCATTAGCCTTCCCAATCCTGGCTTGGGATCAAACAACCTAGCCAAATCGCCTCCCGACATCATCCAGAACCCGCGGTTTAGGAACAGAGTCTCGTTCCAGGCCGCACACCAGCTAGCAGGAGGAGCGCGCCTCCCCGCGCCGATCAGCATCCCGCAGATGCCGACGCAGAGAAAGCCAAAGCTCAAGCACAGCACGACAGACACCGATCTGACAGAAATCCTGCGGATGACGGCCGAGAGACTCCAGGACGGGCACAGGAGCGCAAGGCGGCAGACACTAATGGTGGATTACCGATCCGGAAAACCTACTGATGGTGGAGGCCACGGTTACTATGGCGGAGGCAACATGCATATGACTATTAGTTACGAGCCCTCCAGCGGAGAAGTCAGCCCCGTCAAGAGCCACAAGAGCGCGCCGGCAACCATGGTATACGCAGAGCTGGAGGGGTCTCCGCCCAAGCCTCAATCACCCCAAAAGCAAATGCAGACGCCGAGGCACTCAAGACATATCTCCCACATATCTGCAATATCCATGATATCAGAGCCGGACAGCCTAGTCGCGTCAAAACGAGAATCAGTGCAAGAAGTGCGGACTGCGTTGTCCAGTCCCAGCCGCAACCCAAGGTCGACCGAACCCAGCCCAAGCCCTCAGGCAGCCAGCAGCAGCCAGCAAGCGCGTCCGTATTCCATCGGCAGCTCTATGTCCTCGGCTCTGTCAACGCTCTATAGCATGGAAGAAGCATCGATCCGCAGTCCGCCGGTGGACGACATGAACTTTAACGACCCGATTAACACACCGAGACGAGCAGCGGGAAAGAAACTGTCCGCGTTCGATATCTTTAACGGGAACGTGAGTTCGGAGTCCAGATTCCAATTCGAAGACGACGAAGAAGAGGACAAGCCGGCTCCTCTGCAGATTCGCAGAGGCACTTTAGGAGGAAGACTTGCGGGTACTGCATCCCTACCGGCCTCGCAACCAGCCTCGCCGTCAAAAGCAGCGGAACCAACCCTAAACAGATTGTCGTTCCCGGTGTATGCTATGAACGGCAACGACGACCCATTCACCGCCGTGCCCTCGCCACAGAACCCAGCTCGCTTGTCCAAGGTCTTCTCACAACTCCCTGTCGAGCTGCCCCACGACGACGTAGACATCGAGCAGCCGTCCCGCCGTCCCGCAGGTGCGCGTCCCATGTCGCAAGCCAGCAAGCCCGTGGAGACGCCTACACCCTCGCCCACGCGCAGACGGGGAGCGCTGCTACCATCCCCACGTACGATCCTGAACTCGCCAACTCCGCGGGACTTTGACCGGCCCGCCAGCCCCGTAGTCTCCGAGGCCGGTTTGTCTTCCGTGTACGACAGCTACACATACAGCCACAGCGAAGCAGGCGTAGCACCCGAAGACGATTCCGACACCACGCCCACCCTCGGATCCTCAACAACGCCTCCACCCACATTTACATCGCCAGGCAAAGGCAAGCACGCACGCGCCAACAGCAACAGCAGCGCCAGAATCCCGCCCGCAATGCTCGCCCGCGGGGGCTCGGGCCGGGAATCGCGCGTCTCCTTCCGGGTGCCCAACTACGAGCAGTCGCGCCAGGCCTCCGAAGAGTCGGTATACTCGCAGGACCCGGCGCCGTCCTTCACCAGCCGCATCGAGACCGAAGACGGCGACGTATACGAGCACGAGTACGACCAGGTGCCGCCGCTGCAGCGGGCGCCGACGTTAAAGAGCAGCCGCAGCGTGCGCATGTCGACGGCGGTCGCGGAGCTGCGGCGCATGAACAGCCAGATCAGCGTGCTGAGCGAAGTCAGCGTGGCCAGCACGGCGACGCTGACGGCGATGCGGGGCGGCGGGTTTAGTCCCGAGCGCCAGGGGGGTGGCGGGAAGAACTACTTGTCGCTCGGCGGTGGGCTGTTGCAGTCGAGGAGTAATAGTCCTGATAAATTGCACGCGCCGCCCGTGCAGCCGGTGAGTCCGGTGCGAAGGAGCACGGTCCGGCGGACGAGGTCGCGTCGGGGCACTGTTGTGCGCGAGACCAAGATGCAGAAGCTAGATGAGTCGGCTAGCTCGGTGCCGCGGGTGAGTCCGGGCAAGGTCAAGTTTAGCGATATCAGACACGCCGGACAGCTTCTGACGCACGCGACGAGAGTAAGGCGGCAGGATTCGACGATAAAGCGAGCGAGCGTTGAAAGCCTCTACGATCAGCAGGGCTTTCTGAAGTAGTTCCCCATAAGTTATAAGGATGGGGGTGGCGCTGTATCATCCTTCATTCCCCAGACGGGAGTAATATCTTCATTTTCAGTGTGAATAGTTTCTTAATACCCTTCATCTTGTTGGAGCCACGTCTGACGTTACATTACATTGTAATATCTCCTTTGTCCTATTAAAATATTTTCTTGCGTTTGGAAGACGATCTTCAAGGGAGGCAAGGGGGTGGTGGTCCATTGTTGTTTGGATCTTACTTAAGCATAATTACCTAGGTAGGCAATCGAGCGGCTGAGTCAAGAGCATTATATAGATAAAATGTGTTGATTATTGCCGACTGGGTTCCATTAGGTGTCTATCATGTACTAATAGCCCGTTAGTCAACACAAAGTTCCAAGTATTTTAGTGATTGAGGAACTGGACTCACTAGGATACAAAGTGCTGTTCATTCCTGCAAAGCCTATAGACATATCGAGTTGTCACGCAGAAGCTTCAGCAACTCGTGAAGAGAGCTAGATATATAGCCCCGCCCAATTGAAGGATCTCGCCTTGTCATATAGACCGGTGAAAGTTGACACTCTTCGGTTGACTAGCAAGTCTTCTACTCGGTTCGCGGACGTTTCGAGTCGACATCATCCCCGTTCTCCTGTCCATTCGGGCCATCCTGCTCCACCTCGTCACGTCCTCGAACTCGTCCCGCACCATCTCCAAGCTCGCCACTTGGGCTTTCTCCTCCAATCCAGTTACCATCCGCGTCGAAGAATTCGTTTACATTATCGGCCGTGATCCAACCAGAGCTTCCAGCCACGGGCGGTGGTAGACCACCGTTGAGGTCCCCTCTGATAACACCGGGTAAACCATCTACAACCTCTCCTTCGGCGCTCCCTTCGAACACAATGCGGTCGAAATTGTCTTCGTCCTCCTCTTCGTCTTCTTCTTCATGAGGGTCGGGGTGCAGATTCGAGCACGCCGATATTTGGTTGAACAGCGCGCTAGCTCTTTCGCTGTTCAAGGGGTCAATTACTGGATTCTCCGTGGAGCTTTGCTCTGCTTTATAGGGAATCAAGGTAAGCTCAATTGGATCGAAGCTCTCATCGTCGTCACCACCCGAGCTGGTGAATTCAATCTGCATGTAAACACCGATAAACCTGGACGATGCATCCTCAGGCTTCTCGACATGGCTGAAGTTCTTGATGGCATGGAGCGTAATAGCCGGGTAGGGTATCTCAATGCCTGTTCCGGTCTTATGAGAAAAGAGGATCAGTTTGCTAAGGACATATGTTAGCTGGTATCATATTGACTTGGCAATTGATAATACGCACTTGGATGCAACGAAAGCTTCGACTTTCTCCTCTCGTAAGTGCCTCCCCCCGTTATTCCCAAGCGCATAGCTCTCGGGCGGACTCGGGTTCACAGTCGCATCATTGTCCTCTGCATCTTTTGAGAAAATGAATAGACTCTCATGCTGCTCCGCCGAGACCCAGGCCTTCACATTCTCATCGTGGAAGTACAGAACGGGCTTCCCGTCGAAAAAGGTATCCGGGGTCTGAGCTTGGTATTCACTTAAGGGCTGAAAGTCGTTGTCCGCCGAAGGGCAGCTTCTAATTACCGTGGGCGGCAACATGGCTCTTGTACTACTGATTCAAGTTCAAGTTGCTCTATATCATTGAACAATGAGGATATCGATGAGAGAATAGTTGGATGATATGGTAATTGACCGTCACTTTTACGACTTAGGCCCAGAACGGACTCAAACTTAAGGGGGGGTCTTATCTTGCTAACAGTTACAATAGGTCCCCATATAAATTAGGTGGGATAGCATTGTATCGAATGGCACTCCACTACTTGAAGCTAATGCTAATTAGGTCACCGCCTTCAGGGCATTATTCTCTATTTCTATCACATCTTTCTTTTTATTATAATTACTTTTATTATTTCCCTTTTTATATTATATTTTAATTTATTATTTCGAAAAATTATTATATTAGTTTTTAAGTTTCGATAATTTTATTTATAATTAAAATAAAGGTTTTTTTTTAATTAATATTAATATTTTAAATAACCCGGATAATTAAAATAATAATTATAATAAATATAATTTACTTTTATTTTATAAAAAATTTAAAATAAATATTATAATATATATTTTTACGTAAAAATATATTATAAATTACTTTTAAAAATAATATTTTAAAAAAAAATTTTAAAATATATAAAAATAATAAAAATTTTTATATTATATTTAAAATAATTAAAATATTATTTAATTTAATGTAATATATATAAATAGGGATTTTAAATAAAATCTCATTAATAAATAAGGCGAATTATTTCCTAAAAAGGCATAACATAAATTGAATTTAATTTTTCAAAAAAATAAGCCTTGTTTTTAATTTAAGACCCCCCCTTAAGTTCGAGTCCGTTCTGGGCCTTATAGAGTCTAGGTTAGAAGATGAAAAGCTAAAGGTCGAAGCTGGAGCTCTAGAAAAATAGTGGGCTGGTGGGGCTTATCGTCGGTATCTTATCGTTATCGGACACTAACCTATACTTTCAGTACTTTCTGACAGCTACCCCAGACCTTACTAACTTCACAGGTAGCTACCTGGTTTATGACCTACGAACGAACTCGTGCTCGAGACTGGCTTTTGATACAAATAATTCCTGCACCGCGTACTATCTCTACACAACTGTATCACACAACGGTCACCATGCGCGACGATCGTAAGCTCCCCCTATCCCATCTCCCTCCCTCTTCCATCTCACCATCTTAGCTCCCTCACTAACAACCAACCACCAACCACCAACAGGCACGCACCCCCTCCTAGCCCAGGTCCCCCTAACCGTCTCCCCCTTCGTCTCCCTCCCCACCGCCGCCTCCCTCCCCTACACCTACAAGTCGATGCCCTCGACGCTCCCGCCCCCCGCCAGCGGCGTCACCGGCGCCGCCGCGAACGACACCAGGGTCAAGTACGTGATCGCCTCGTCGGGCCACGCCGCGCACCCGGACGACATCGCCGCCTCGTGCCGCGCCCTGCAAGCGCACGTCACGCGGACCCGCGACGACGCCGAGCGCGCCTTGCGAGACCTGGCCGAGCGGCAGCGCGAGCGCGAGCTGGCCGAGAAGCGGCGCGTGGCGCCCGGCTGGCTCGATAGCGACGCGAGGTTATTGCAGCCGGAGCGGACGGGGGCCGGCGGCAGCGAGGTGCCGGCCGCGCAGCTGGCGGAGATGAGTTTGGCGGAGAGGCGGGATAGCGGGGCGATTAGCGAGATGGCTGTGGACCAGGGCGAGGAGCTGGATCGCGCGTTCGGCGGGTGGAAGTAAAAGGGGTGGTTATGGTATCTATACCTTGCGGCGTTGGGTTTTCATAGTATTGGTATCGTGCTGGGCGTTTAGGGGCTTGGTGTTTATGGTAATTGGGGTCGTCTTGCGACATCACATTGGGCAGCATCTGAATTCTTGGGCGTCAAACAGCTCATAAAGGTTTAGAGTGTGGTATTGAAGATATAAACGTCGACATAGGTCATCTCATATTTTCTCAATCTCCTTACAACCTCGAACCGCCTTAACCCCCCCAGTTCCTGTTTTGGACGAATACAATATTTCTACAGAATTTTCACCTTCAGTCTCATCGAGACCATTTACCTATTACCCGCCATCCCCTTTCTCTGCAGGATAGTCGGCCCTGGACCTTGATCACTCGATAAACTTGGGCTTTGAGGCACTTGAGCCAGCAAGGTCCTCGTCGGCTCTCCTTTTGCCTGTCTGCTGGGCACCCTCCGAGCCCTTGAGCTTCTTCAGCAGAATCAGCTCATCGTAACGGTCGTCCCCCAAAAGCGACTTCACGTACTCGCCCTTGAACTTGCTGACTCGATCCGTCAACTCTGTAAGTTTCATCCGGTACAGACGCAGCTCGACCTCGTATTCGTTCCCCTGCTTGGTCACGATCAAGACCTGCGGTGAACTACTCTTGTCTGTTCGACAGTAAAAGAGATGGTGGGGCAATTGCTTCTCTATATGCTGTCGCTTCGCCGCAACCATGCGAAACTCCCATGTTTGTGCTCCACTGTCACCAAGGAAGGCGTTGAGCTCTCTGCAATCGCCGCAGTACGGATTACAAGCTCGGGACTTGCGCTTCCAGCCCTGAGGCCTGTCTGGGCGTTGAGGTAGATCGAAAAGGAGAACTTCTTGTAAAAAGGAAACCAACAGAAGCCTTACCGACGGTAAGGGCTCAACTTTATGTGTCGTCAATATCGAAATTAGGTTCAAGATGAAATGGCGCACTATGATGGGGCAGCAGTATTTTAGGGATGAGTGGATGTTCGTACAGCTTTGTCCGAGCAGCTCGACAGGCCATAGGCCGTTGCTGAATGCCTGGTGGAGAACTTTAAGGAACTCCCTGAGGGTGGCCGCCTCGGGACATTGAAATTTGCTCATCTCTGTCGAATAGCTACGCTTCGGAATATCCTCGATCTGCAATGCGAATCCATTTCTACAAAATGCCAAGACGTCTAGAACAGTACTCCCCATATGCAGGATTGTGCTGTTTTCTTGTATTCGAAAGATAACTCGCAATATCTTGTAAATGAGCAGTTTGGAACCACGTCTCGCTAGCAGTGGGCCGAAGCTAAAGGAATGATTAGTTTCCGTATTAGAGTATCACCCCGAGGTTGATGTTGACCGTATACGCACCAAAATACCAGCCAGGTTGAGTCACTGGCTTGTGAATCTAGTAGGCTGACCAAGAAGTCATAGTCGTTTATTTCTAATTTCGACTTCGATTCGACTGCCTCTATCATAATTTGCTTCTTCCAGGCCTGGAACGGAGTCTTTAGATCCTCGTTCAGTACGAGTAAGTCAAGTTGTGGTAGGATTTCCGCCAACATTGTTAATGGGGACTCTCGAAGTTGAGTAGCCACATCACTAAGCCTATTGACTAGTTAAAACAGGGTCGCCAGATTATAGAGAGCAGAAGCATACCAAAAGTCCCAGTCTGGTGGAGTATTGGGGTCTTTGCGGAACGCTTCATCCATGTGCCGAGCCATTGTGGGAAACACCGAGAGTGTATTTCCATGTTTTAGTGATGAGCGGACCGCGGCTCCGAAGAGTGTCCCCTTCCTCAACCTTACTGCAATTTCTACTACGTCCAATAACATCTTATGATCTGTCCAAAAATATCTATCGACAATAGCTTTTTCTAGTGCAGTCAGCAGAATGTTGTGAGTAAAGTGGTCATCCGGTCGATCATGTAGGCTTTGGCTAGTGAAAATCATTAATCCACGAGGATTGGACTTAGAAAGAAAACTACCGAGGTGTCGTATAGGGACTATGATAGCGACCTGGCAGTCGGGTTAATTCGAGGAATCCGAGAAACAGCTGATACGAACTTACTGTATCGTGATAGCGCAATACCTGTGGCATACTTGCATTGCCAGTATGCTCTGCCTCGTCTTCACTATCAGGATTCCGATCCCATACATCAGTACTTAGAATCTCTTGTTCCTTGACGTACGCTTCCTCGCAGATTGTGAATCCGTCGCAAGTCTTGATCTGTTCGAGATTCGTTGTACCTTCATCCATGTCATAATCGTTGTAGCCGTCCATGCCGTACTCGGATCGATTCATCTGGGCGAGAAAAATTGCAAACTGGCCATGTAGAGCAGTCTCGTACAGACTGTGGCACACACCTTTATCCCGGCCTTTTAAGTTTTTGAGCGACAAACTCGCCTGCGTATATTTATGGTCAAGCATGTATATCAATTTCTTCGTTTTCGGCAGTTCGGTCTTCCACCTACTAAGCAAGCAGCGAACGTGACTCGTCTGTTCTCCGACCAGACCAGCGGACATGCGAGTACCACCCACATGGATGATATTGTAAGTCAATACCAAACGATACCCGGAGGTTAGAGGCTTGATCTCGTGGGTAACATCGGAAAACCACGAGAGGCTGGTGAGGCTGAATTCGGATGCGCGGTCTGTGTTGAAAACATATTTCCTGCCCGCGTGAGACAAGTAGACGTCTCCGCCTTGATGTTTCGAAGGGAGGCAGATAACCAATGTTCCGATCATCCCCGGGACTTTCTCGGAGTCCTTGTGGGGTTTGAAGAAGGATCCCTCCTCGTACAACAGCAGCTTGTAGGGATCTATCATTATGTCGGACATTCCCAGGTTTGTTCCGGCATCTTTCGATATCAAGGAGGCATATGCCTGCCACTGGGGGTTTGAACATTTGAATTGAGTGTGGTCGAGTTCCCATGTGTTGCGTACCGACGTGTCTACCACCGTCTGCGAGTTATCAGCGATTGTAAAATTACAAAATGCAGGAGGATTTGCACATGATCAGTTTATTCAAGATATAATTATTGGCAAGTATACCTAGTATACATACATCATCGCCTTTACCAAACGGAGCTTGTCTGCATGCGCCCTTGATCGTCTCGGCATCGCGGGGCAGCAACGGCAACGGGATTAATGTGTCGGCTACTACCAAGCCGGGGTTGACAAAACTCGTGGACGACTTGGAAAATGCGACGGTTCCAGTGGATTGGATTCCGTCAAGACATTCCTTCAGGCTCTGCTTAAAGGAATCCAATTGGGGGTTGAAGTGGTCTTTGTATCCGTCTTCGGATTCGTCCTCAAAATCGGCATCGAACATGGTTTCGCCTTCAGATGAACAATGCTATAGAAACCTTATTGTGGCGTGAAGATATTCAGAGAGGGAAGTATTGAGAGTAGATTTCAGTTATTAGGTACTAAGTAAATAGAAGACGCGGTACACTGTTTATCAAAACGCGGTTGAACCTGCACAGACCAACCGTACAGACCCCTAGACCCCAACGAGTCTGTCAAGGGTTGTAGTGGGGGTCAGGGGTAGGTTCGATACGGGACTCGTAACATCATTATTAAATAGGTAGGCACTCGTAACGTCGTTATTCGTAGAGACCCTCGTAGATAATCAAACCTTGTCACTACCACCGTTTAGTCCTCTCTTCTTCAAGTACTCGTCCACGAAGCCATTGAAGTCCCGAGGTTCGTACGGACTCAAGATCTCGGCGACGACGTTAGATTTGCGGCGGCTCTTCAGCCCCAGATCGGCGAAAATGCTATCGATGTACTGCGGAACGATTGTCAGTGTTATAACATAGGTGCAAACGGGACGACAAGACGACAGGACAACAGGGAAAATGAAAATCCAAACTCACGGGCAAGAAATCATAAAGCGAGTACGGGAACTTCTGCCCCTGGTTCAAGTATCGCTTCCGGGTCCAAGCGTTCCACAGCGCGACCTCGGTGGCCATCTCGTCCACGCTGGGAAGTTTGATCTCCCCCAGCAGATACAAGATCGCCCACAGCGACTGCACCTCAGCCACGAGCGGCGTCTGTACGGTATGGACTATTGATAACACGGTATGTCAGCGTGGCTATCCGTGCGGCTTGTGGAGATATTGGGCAGAATCGGGGAGCGGGGGCTCTCTTGCTCTCTGGGCAGACATGGGAAGAAAAGAAAAGAAAAGACAAAAGGACATAGTAAATTCCAATGGATATTCAAGAAATAGGTCAAGTACGTACTCTGTCCCAATACGGCCAGCGACCTGTCGCCTTTCGCCGCCATCTCCACGGGGACCGCGCGCCGGTATAGCCGCCACTTCTTCTGCCGCCTCGCGTCGAGCAGGTCCGGGCTCTGCTTGAGACCCGGCGGCTTCGCCAAGAATGGCAGCTTCTCGTCGACGAGCTTGTCCGCGGCCTCGTCGTAAGCGCCCCAGTCCACCACAAGCCCCTTCTTCCCGGCTCCTCCCTGCTGCTGCGAGGAGGAAGAGGAAGAAGAGGCGGACGACGACGGTGATGATGGCGACACGATGGGGAAGGAATACAAGTCCCGACCCGTATACGCGGGCAGTCCGATGCGCTCCTTATGCGCGGCATCGAACATAGCGAAGTGGTCGCCCCAACCGGTACACATGACGGCGTAGTCGACTCCCGCCACCGAAGCGCCCGATTTCAGGTGTACATCGCGTGCCTCGATGGTGCGAATCTCGTCCCGCACGATAGTCAGGTTCTGGCTGTGCAGCGTGGGCCAAAAGTCGGGCAGGGTGACGACACCGAGGCCGGAATGCGACCAGAAGACACTACATATGCAAGCCAGTTAGTCATCGGCGTTGGTCCCCGTCTTGGTATAGGGTATAGGCCATAGAACTTATCATTGAGGTGATATAGGCATGACAAGGACAGGCATCGGGAGAGAAAGTGGAGAGTGGAGAGTGGAGAGCGGAGAGCGGGAAGCTATTGGGGACTGAGCAAGGAGAAGCCAGAATATATCCACCTTTGACGGTCGATCTCGGGCTTGAGTCCACCGACGTGGTCGCCGTCGCCGTATCCGGCGTGAACACCGCTGACGTAATCGAGGAAGCTCCAGAACCGACCGACCACCCAGCGCCCCAGCGGGTTGCGCTGCAGCATCCGATACAGCGGGCCGCGGGTGTTGAGGATCGAAGGACTGAGGTGGGTCATGAGTCTCGTCGACGCGAACGCGACCGAGTTGATCAGGCCCAGCACTTTGAAGGGCAGGATGGCCAGGGGCCCGGCCCCGTCCGCTCGGATCACCCACGTCACTTGCTTGCCCATGCTAAGCATCAGGTACACGGCGTCGTACGCAGACTTTGCCGCTCCGACGACGACGACCTTCCGTACCGCCGGGTCTTGGATCGCTTCAAACGACGCGCCCAAGTCCCGCGAGTGGATGATGGGGATAGACGCATCATCAGGGCCCTCGGTGAAGGGCGGTAAGTACGGTATCGAAGTGACACCCGTCGCTACGAGCAGCTTTTCCGCTTCGATGATGACGTCGGAATCCCGTAGGATCAGCCGCCATCCTCGAGGGCACTGACTCGCATCCGTCACGAAGGTGTTGAACCTGATACGTCGCAACAAGTCATGCTCCTGTGCGTACTCGTGCATGTAATTGTGTATCATCTCGCCTGTGACGCGAGGATCCTTCGGGTTGCCGCCATTAGGCGGCATAGGCCTGTCCGAATAGTTGAAGAGCTAGTCCATCTAATTAGTCGGCTTGCCCGAATGATCTACGTCGCTGAGGCATATGGAGGATGAAATGGTGGAAAATCTCCTACATACCCCCAGCCTGACTTGCGCCACCAGGTTTGGATACAATCTATCCTTACTCCAGACACCACCGACGGTGCTGTCGGAGTCTATAATCAAAACATTGGCATCTGGCCGTAGGCGAAGGAATGTCCTCGCGGACGCAAGGCCGTACCATCCTATTCACGACTTGTTTTTAGCTATTATCACGATCTAGTCTATCGTTGAGTATTTGGGTGGTACTAACCTGCGCCGATGATAGCGACGTCGACCGTCTCGACGTTGTCAGATGTCATATTGGTTGCTTACCAACAGCTCGTTTCGAGTCTACTAGGTTATCTCTGTTTTTCTTCCGAGATATTGGTTAGTAAGACGAGATATTAGTTGGTAAGAGACAGGTGTGGGTAGGCATGATTGTGGGTTCTTTAGATGGCAAAACCATAGTGTCGGTTATACAAATGCAACAACGTGGACGCGGTAAACAGGTGTGCAGGTGTGTATGTGTGTCTACACGTATGTCTCCAGAGTAGGTGGATGCGAAGAGCTCCTCTACTGCAGAGACGTCGTTCCTTTTGCCCACGGTCTCGGCATCATGCGATTCACCTTGTCGTCAAATACCGCGCAGGGTCTGCATATTGCCCACGATCTGTCGTGTCTTCGTGCAACACGTATCCCCTCGGTAGCAGGGGAGGTGTCTAGGGTTCTTTTTCTTTCTTCGGCATGCCGTGGTACCGCCATGTCACCTTCAAGATCTCTGGTTCTAGACCTGACCTCATCTCCTTCGGTTTTTGGTGGAGAGCCGACTAGGGTATCGTTCGTCTAGGCGGTTATGGGTAACATGCCGCATATGCAGGCCTAAGGTGGGTTGCGTTCACAACACATTGACGAAGCAGCTGATGCCGGGGTTGTTTCCGGCCATTGCCCAATCAGCCAAAGGCGGTGACGTCCGTTGAACCCGAAGGAAAAAGACATGCATCGACAACCGTCAGTACCACAGGTGCATAGTGGTGAGATCACATGTCTTAACTGCCTGCGCAACTACCAGCGGTGTTGTATGCACGCCATGCAAGGTAAGCATGACTATACAAGAGTGGGAATAGCCTCAGAGTAGCCTCAGAGTATACGATTAGTTATGTAATCCACAACTATAGGTTAGAATTCATGGTTATATATTATCCATTAGCCGCAGCTACCCAGGATCCACTCCCTGTTCCGGGATTAACTGTTGCCTTACCCCTGAACCCTGCATACCGCGTTATGCAAGCCTGCCGGAGGTCGGCTGAATACCCAATGGTAGATTTGAAGTGACAGATATAATCTGCCCACCTTAGGTACCTACCTCCTAAGGTAAGTACTCAGGCGTAAAGATATACCTTGCCGTAGTTAATCCCTGAGAGTAGATACATTAGCTATGTAGGTGTGGATAGTTGCGACAAGGTCCGTCGCCACTTATCCGGAATTGCCCTACCCCTACTCCTTGCGGCCAGATACCCCCTCTACAGTCTACCCCCTGAAAAAATATCATTTTCCCATCCGTCTCGCACGGACTCCGGACTAACATCGTTTCTGAGGGTGAACTGTATGTTATTCCTGCCCAGTGCCATGGTAACACCCCCGCTGCCCCAGCGGAGAAATCTCTCAGGAATCCCCAAGTTCTGGGCATGTCCCATCCCAGCACCGTGGCCCCGGTTTCACTGTCGGCGCCAGACAAGCAAACTTCCTATCGGGCAGGTGGCCTTCCCGAAGCAGTAAAGCAATAGAAACAGTTGCTCCGGGCCCGATGACAGCGGAGCTAGTCATCATGATCAATGCTAGTGACGTAGCAGATATACGCCACCGTGAATGAATGGGTCCGAGGAGTAAGAATGCCCATGATAGACTCGAAAGACTGATGATAATGAAGTCGTACTGCAGAAACAGCCATGGACCGCGTACTAGAATGTCGCTCGCTCCATATGGTCCGGTAGACAGGAACGGCACATACATACGCACAACGTCCACCGCTCGGTTATGGCTAGTGACGACCCTGGTGATGACGTACAGGTGGCCCATGGACGATGAAATCGCCGCAAGCACGTATGAGGCACAGATCCATTGGCTCGCCTTTCTCCTCTCCGCATCCCTGCTGGCATTGCCTCTCAACTTGCGGTCAGAGAACAGCGTAGCCACAATCTTCGTTAATACCAACAGGATTAGAGATACCCAGACGGGGTCCGGCTGCCAGGCTGCCAGGATAGTTTGGTGGATTGCCGACGATCGGCTGTATGGACCGAGCCAAGTCGGGGCCATGCCGATCACGGTCGGGAGGACGGCGCCAAATAGGAAGGAAAACGGAAGAGCCATTGCTCGGTAAGGGTTTGATACTCTCGCGATCTCGGCATTCGATTGTGAAACCCAGCATAGGTGATTGGCATAGTACAGGGGGAGTGAGATAGCCCCGCCAAAACACTGCCATAGCAACCCAAACACTACAGGTCTAGGAATGATATTAGCAGGTGATATCAACCGACTCGGAAGGACGAGCTTCTCGGGTTTGCTGCTCGGAAGGGGCATAGCGGCTCACCTTGAAATCCACTTGGGCTTGCTCTGTGGGCGAGACTCTTCGACGTAGAGCCACACGAAAGCCGGTTGGAGCGCGGAATATGCGCTCAGGAGAAAGAGCTGGTAGCCCTCGTCATGACCGCTAGTGCCGTAGTGAAAGAAGGCGACGAGGATTGCAACGGGGTAGTCGATAAGTGGGACACCCGTGTAATCTGTCTTCAAAGGCAAACCTCCATGTAGCTCTCCCTGCCATACAGCACGTATCAGGGCCTCCACAGTTCCATTCCATAGGCTGACACCCCAGAGGGCAAGGACTGCAATGACACTTAGTGAATAAAAGTAGAGTACGCTCTTCTGAGAATCCATCGGGCCTTCGGAAAACTCAGCAAACGAATAGCGAAGGATACTGTTGAGTAACACAAGAGATGTCTCGCTTGAAAGGTTTTGGATAAGGAAGAACTTCGAGATAGAGAACTGGAAGAGATCGATGTCTACTGAGTTTAGGTATGTCACTGGGAGCAATTTATGGGTGGCTCGACCCCGCAGCGCCGCTCCGTACTGCCACCTACGTGGCATACTAGTTGGAGGTTTTGACCTGCCTTGCCTACCTAGGTAGGGACTGCATGTCAAGAGCATCCTTCTGAGAAGGAAAGCGATTTGCCGAGTGACGAGTACCAAGTACGCCACGTTCTTGCGGACCACTAATGCAGTCTTAGTGACACACGTAGCCTCCAGAGGTTGGTAAGTACGTGGGTTGGAACAGATAGGAACGGTGTAGAGCTTCAACCAATCCTGGTATTGGTGTAGGCATGATAGTATACCGCTTCTTAGCTAAGCCAATAACTTAACTACTTGGTCGCCCCTGTAGCGGGTTATTCTCTAGCAGCCGGCCCGAGAAAAGTGTACTATTAATCGTGGCATAATATGTAAATCTCTCGCGGAGATTCGATATATTAGCTGAACATCGCTCCAGAGCGGCAACTGGTTGCCCAGATACATCTACTTCGATTACTCAAATTCGTCGAATTATATAATAATCGTATCAACATGTCTCCTAGCGCCGTTATAGCAGGCAACGAGCCCGAAGCCCCGGTGCTGGAGCCTATCGCCGTCTGCGGCATGTGTAAGTAACCCCGGGGCTGATCTTTGAGGTAACGCAACAATGATAGTAAGGCTAACCTTGGATATCGTACAGCATGCAGGCTTCCTGGGGGAGTTGATTCTGACTCATCATTCTGGAACATGCTGGTCGAGAAGCGAACGGGGCAAACACCCAAAGTTCCAGCATCTCGGTTCAACATAGACGCCCATTATCATGAGAATCTTGATAGGCCGGGCTCTTTCAACGTCGCTGGAGGTTATTTCCTTGATGGCCGGCCAGAGGATTTTGACCCAACGTTCTTCAACATCACTCCCATCGAGGCTCAATGGCTCGATCCGCAACAGCGGAAGATACTCGAAGTGACTTATGAATGCCTTGCTTCTGCGGGCGTTACTTTGGAGTCTATTGCTGGATCGAATACTGCCGTCTTTGTGGGGTCCTTTACGGCTGATTATCGTAAGTTTTCGAGCCCTTTGTACAAGAGTCGCGCGCATATAGTTGCCACTACTGACATTGAATGACTTAAGAACAAATTTCTATCCGGGATCCTGATTTTCGACATAACTATGCCGCTACTGGAGTCGATCCTGGGATTATTAGCAACCGTGTAGGCAACATCTTTAACCTAAACGGTCCAAGGCGAGTTAATCCCTCACAGACCAGTGAAGAAAATAGGCTCATTGGTGCTTATCTAGTTTTACAATCAATACGGCGTGTTCATCGTCCATATATGCTCTGCATAATGCTTGCCACGCACTTCGCAGTCGAGATTGCGACGCTGCGATCGTAGGGGGCGTCAACTTAATCCTCACAGTAGATCAGCATATGAATACAGCCAAGCTAGGCATTTTATCCCCTACCTCGACATGCCACACCTTCGACGCCTCTGCTGATGGCTATGGACGTGCCGAAGGGGCGGGAGCCCTTTACGTAAAGCGTCTTGCCGACGCAATCCGAGACGGCGACCCGATCCGTGGCGTGGTTCGCTCGACAGCCGTAAACACGTGAGTCAACCTCCACCCATGCCTCCGACATTTGAACTTGAAGCTCACGGCCGCTGTAGAAATGGTAAAGTGGAAGGCATGGGCATTACACATCCTAGTATCAAGGGCCAAGAACGTGTCGTGCGAATGGCGTACGAGAAGGCGAATCTCGATCCGAATTTGACTGTGTACGCAGAGTTGCACGGGACTGGTACTCCTGTTGGTGATCCTATCGAGGTAAACGCCATATCAAGAGCTTTGAACGATACGCGGCCGTCAGACAACCCGCTACTCATCGGTGCCGTAAGTGCCTCGCCTGGCTCCCTCTAATCGTGGACGAGCGTTTCTAACCTGGAAAGAAAACAGGTTAAGCCGAATATTGGTCATAGCGAGGCAGCAAGTGGGATATTTGCTGTTATGAAAGCGGCACTGATGACTGAAGCGGCTGTGATTCCTGGTGTTGCCCTCTTCAAGAATCTTAACCCAGCAAGTGAGTTGCCGTACCACTCTATCTGTCGTTCTTGATCGCTAATGACTCTAAGTCCTGGAAAACGAATGGAACGTGAAGGTCCATGCAGATACAGCGCCTTGGCCGAAGGACTCTTTAGTTCGACGAGCAAGTGTGTCTTCCTTTGGGTATGGAGGTACCAATGGGCACGTTATTATTGAGTCTGTCGATGCACTACATCCGTGGTATCAGCACGCCAAGCCGAAGAAGGACGCCGAATACGACCGGTCGTCGACGAAACCGTTCTTGTTATGTTTCTCAGCTCATGACAAGCCAACTTTATCGCGCAACATCGCAGCAATTGCTGCCGTGGCCTCGGAGTATTACTTGACCGATCTGTCGTATACATTGAACCTTCGTCGTACTAAATTCGCGCACCGGGCCTTCGCAGTGGTCCGAGAGGGTAGCGAGACTGAAGCCCTTGCTTCTACGGCTATGCAGAGCGGTGTTGCTTCTAAAAAGAGTACTGGTGTCGTGTTCATCTTCACAGGCCAGGGTGTAAGTCTGAAGTATATCACATACCTGTAGTTCATTGCTGACGTATCAACTTTAGGCACAATGGGCTGGCATGGGAAGACTCGCTCTGCAGGAGTTCCCCAGTGTTCGGGACACCATTCAAAAGTTGGATCGTATCCTTTCGAAGCTTGACCCCAAGCCGGAATTCAACATGGTCGATTTGTTGATAGACGGCGACACCCCAGCCACAGCAAGCAAGATCGCCGAAGCTGAGGTAGCGCAACCACTGTGCACAGCCATACAAATCGCAATAGTCGATCTTTTTTCAGAGTGGGATATCACGCCTCAGGTAAGCATCGGCCATTCTTCCGGCGAGATAGGGGCTGCGTATGCAGCGGGACTACTAAGCGCTCCCGAGGCTATTATAGCTGCCTTTTGCCGTGGCCGTGCGGTAGCCACGCATTCAGAACCAGGTGCTATGCTAGCAGTTGGGTTGGGATTGGAAGACGTTCAAGAATTCCTGCCGTTAAATTCTGAAGATGTCTGTATTGCGTGCGAGAACTCACCCAACAGCGTGACCCTAAGCGGCCGGTCCGAGCCTATCTCGCAATTGTATGAAACGCTCCGCGCTAGAGGCATTCTCGTCCGCACGCTCTCGACAGGAAGAGCATACCATTCTCCCCACATGGCCGCTGTCGGCGATGCATATGATACCATGCTTACCGAAGCGGTGGCAAACCTGTCCCAGGAGGATCTTGAGTGGTGCCGGCCACGATCCCAGATGATATCCTCAGTTACGGGGGAACATGTTGCCCAAGACGTCAATACCTTACCAGCGAGCTATTGGGGCGCCAATCTTCGCCAAAGAGTGCTATTCAACACAGCAGTCCAACGATTAGGGCTCGACGAAGAATTCGCTCACATAAATTATGCGATTGAGGTTGGACCTCATTCAGCACTAGCCGGTCCTTTCAAGCAAATATGTCGAGCAAACAAGAACATGGCCGACCGTTTCACTTACGTGCCGTCATTTGTACGCAATAAGAACGATGCTGATCAGCTCCTCTCGGTTGCCGGTTCTCTCTTCGTTGCCGGTTACCCCGTGGATTTGGAAGCCGTTAACTTGGGAGGGTTCCCTGCCGGAAGTGGCATTCGAAAATCGAACACACAATACCTATTGGTCGACCTGCCATCGTATCAGTGGAATTACGAGAAACGTCACTGGGCTGAGCCGCGTGCCAGTGCCGAACAGCGCGCGCGATCCTACCCACGCCACGACCTCCTGGGGAGCCGTATATCAGGACTTTCAAAGAGGTCGGCAGCTTGGAGGAATATACTTAGACAACGTGATGTCCCATGGCTGAAGGACCATAATGTAAGTCAAATATATCCCTCTCCTACACCCCTTTGGTGGTGGTCGGACACGGCTCGATCAGGTGCGCTAACCCTTAAAATCGCAGCTTGGTGGGACTGCCATCTTCCCTGCGGCTGGTTATCTGTCGGTAGCGATTGAAGCCTTGCGACAGGTGCGCGAATTAGCTGGCCTATCTTTTGAAGGCGTCACGTTACGCGATGTCGACATAAAAACAGCCCTCATGGTGCCCGATAATGATGACGGTGTCGAAGTAACAGTCCACCTGCACGAGCCTACGAGTACGGAGAGTGCATATGGTTGGTACACCTTCTCGATGGAATCTTTAACTGACAGCGGTGAGTGGGTCGTCCATTGCGACGGGCGTATCTCAGTCAGTCGAGAGCCGACACCGCACGGAACCCCCGTGGACAAATCGAATCTAACACAACGTGTATCGGGCAAGCGGTGGTACGATGCCTTTCATCGTGTCGGCTTTTACTACGGCAAGACGTTTCAGCATCTGCAGCAAGTGCGTACAGATCGCAGCGTATGTCATGCTGCAGCGGATGTGACAGTCCGCGAAGACTCGGGTGAAATGAAAGGAGAGTCGCGATATTTGGTACACCCTTCCACTATCGACGCATGCCTCCAGCTAATCATCATTTCTATCCACGCGGGAAAACACAAAGAAATGCCGTGGGGTGTTGTGCCGATCCGGATTGAAGAAATCTCGCTGTTTGCTGCCAGACTTGATCACAACGTCGATTCGGCCACCGGTCAGGCCGTCGCGTGGACCGACGGTGTTGATGGGCGGCGCTTCAACACTCATGGCCAACTTAACGGAGATGACAATAGGCTCTTACTAGACATCAAGAACCTCACCTGCATTGCGTATGATGCTGCTCTTCCGGCAGACAGCACTGACAATGAAGTAAAAGCTGGCGATCCTGGGCCGTTCTCGGTCGTAGCCTGGAAGCCAGACATCGAGAACCTCGACGAACGCAAATTTTCAAAATCATGGCCGGCAATCACAGCGCCCTCAGAGCGCCTCCTAAAATGTGTCGAGTTGATTCACCACCGTCAAGCTGTGCGCAGAGCTCTGATCATTGGTAGTGCTTCTGCACCTTTGGTTTATCCGTTCATCGATGCAGTGTTAGACATCTTGCCACGTCGAGTTGCTATCACCGTCGGCATTGTTACCGATGATGAAGAGCAGGCGCAAGAACTAGAACTGTCCGAAGAAACACAAGATCGTGTGTCTGTCATAACCTTGAATGGCAAGTCCGAGAGCTGGTCTCATGAAGAAGTTGGTCTACATGATATTGTTCTAACCGATCCGCATTGTACCGTCGGGGATATATCGCCTGACGTTTTATTCTCACTCGTCAAGGAAGGTGGATGGTTGCTTGGTTCAACGGCTGAGCCATTACCACCACTCCATAATCTAGCGTTCACGTTACAGCTGGGCCGAGAATTTGCTTCATTAAACTCTTCAGGCAGACCTGCCACCAACGGTACAAGCCCTTCTGAGTCTGGAATCGACGAGATCACTATTCTGTCGGTCCAAGAAAGGGGAAATTGGTATAATATCCAGAATATGTTATCCGGGGTTGGAGGTCCGTACAGAATCCGTCAGAAGTCTCTGAAGGATTTCCGTGTCGAAGAGGACAGTCTCGTCGTGATAGACGATACGATGGGCGTCATGTCTGCATCTATGCTCGCGGAGCCTGATAGCTTTGACGCTATCAAAGCTATATTGACATCGGGCGTTCACATATTGTGGGTCACCAGCGGCGCGAGACAGGGCCGCGCATCAGCTGCCACATCGATTCGCATGGGTATGGCTGAGGGTCTACTTCGAGTCCTACGCTCTGAGCAAGCAGCCTCTAGGGTTGTGTTGTTGGACTTTGATTTGAATGAAGATCCTGATAATATTGGCGCCGCCATAATCAACCGATTAAAAGCTGCGGATATCAAGGACTCAGGCCACGATACTGAGTTTTGGTTGCATCAAGGTGTGCTCCATATCAGTCGTGTCTATGCCAAGCAGAGTGCAGACCCCAAGCCCAGCGAAGGACAACCTCAAAAGAAACCTTTATGTGGTGCTTTACGGCTCAGAGAGGCCACAAACAGCCAGTTCGTATTCGAAACGGAAGGCGCGCGGCCGACTGTTTTGAATGATAGCGAGATTGAGTTGCAAGTGTCGACATCACAATGGCCATCGATTTCTCAGGGGTCTCAGTTGCTCGTCGGTGGCACCATTATCCGGGTTGGGTCGTCTCTAAGCCAGAAGCTCGTGGGCAAGAGCGCGATCACCATCGTGTATGACGAGTTCCAGACCATAGTACAGACTCCCGTGTATGCCATTGTCGACGAAACTGAGCCAGGGCGGCCTTCGCCTGAGGCCCTAATGGGGATCCTCCCGTCGCTCTACCCGATCGTACAGCTCTGTCTCATTAACGCCAATATGGAGGAAGGCGACTCTATCTTGTCGCTGCCAGGTCCGAAAACCGATGTAAGCATATTGGCGAAACTTGCTAGAGCTCTCAACTGGAATATCAGCGTCGTAGCTTATTCAGCTCTCGAAAGGGAATGGTATATATCCCAAGTCGGCTTGTCCCCCGAAAAGGTCTTACTGCCGGACGATATAGGTTATCTCCAGGCGTATATTCAGGAGCAAAAAGAGGAATCGTCCTCCGACGCTATGACGATCGTAGCCCATGAGTTCGACTTGCTCAGTCAAGAAGTCTGGAGAAGCATACCAGGATCTTGTCGGTTCCTATTATCGAGCAAGTCTCCCTTGGAATCGGTGCCATTAGACCCCCTACCATTTTCTCGCGGCGCGAGTTTCGTTCCCGGTAACATGAAATCGTTGCGTCGTTCGCCGAAGGCTATCTCAAAATTGCTCAAGCTATCACTAGAGTTGCTCAAAACCCACTCGTCGCTATTAGTTGACCAAGGTCCCGGAGAAGTCGATGTAGTGGACATACAGGATGCCGAAGATACGGCAATTGCCCCTTCCGACCGGCAAAACGAGAAGACAACGGTTATGCGGTATCGTCAAGGACAAAGTCAGATTAAGGTATGTGCAAGATTTCCGCCGCTGATGTCTAGGATATGGTGCCTAATGTGTCAACGTAATAATCAGGTTGTTGAGAAGTCGCAGCAGCTACAACTTTCTCCAAACGCTAGCTATCTTCTCGTGGGTTGTCTCGGGGGTTTAGGGCGAAGCTTGACGAAATGGATGATGGAGCGCGGAGCCCGACATTTTGCTTTCATCTCGAGATCGGGCGCTGACAAGCCCGAAGCTGCTCGTTTGATCGAAAGTATCAATGCCGCTGGCGCTTCAACTAAAGTCTTCCGCGCCGATGCCACTGACGAGGAGGCGGTGCGGCAGATTGTTGCGATTCTACACGCCCAACGCCCCATTCGTGGCGTTGTTCACGGTGCTATGGTTCTGAAGGTAAGTTCTGTAGCCTTTGGCATTTGGCCCAGTGACCCTCACTAACGTCGCCGAAATCGCAGGACGGCATGTATGAACAGATGGAGCATCGGTCCTTTGCTGATTGTATTAACCCTAAGGCAAGGGGAGCGCTCAACCTACACGCTGAGCTCCAGAGCTTGAATGTGGATTTAGACTTCTTCGTATTGACGAGCTCTATTTCGACAGTGCTTGGTAACACAGGCCAGGCCAATTACAGCTCAGCCAATAGCGCACTAGACGCACTCGCCCGGCAACATCACGCTGCAGGACTTCCTGCTACAGCGCTCGTACTGCCGATGGTGTTAGATGTGGGTGTCGTGGCTGAGAACGACGCGATTGAGACATCGCTCATGCGAAAGGGTTTATACGGCATTGACGAGTATGAGATGCTCCAGGGATTTGAAGCAGCCATGTTGGCACCACGTCGTGTATCTGGTGGACAAGGTATGGAGGTAGAGGATGAGTCGCAGATTGTTATGGGGATGGAGGCCCGTGAGCTGGCTCGATCCATGATTTTGGCTTCCGAGGGAGAGCAAAGTGTAGACGCATATTGGTACGATGACGTCCGCTTCTGCCACGTACGTGCTGCCTTGGAGGAGGTTATTGCAGGCAATAGCGGTCAGAGAAAAGCCAGCGAAAACAGCTTTGCAGCAACGATCAAGGAGGCGATATCCGAGGGGGTTGAGCGCGCGATAGAGGTTATCGCAAAACACATCGCTAAACGCGCATCAAGCATCCTAATGATACCGGCTGACGACTTTGAGCTGGATGGCCCGTCAATCGCTAGCTATGGACTAGACAGCATGATCGGGGTCGAGATGAGAACGTGGTTGTTCAAGGAGTTCGGGTTGGATTATCCGTTCCAGAAGCTGCTGGCGCCAACACTCACTTTTACAAAATTGGCTAGTGTGGTAGGTGAGAAGATGGGTTTAATTCCCGAGGCAGTGTAGAATTTCGTATTATTTGATAGCAGAATTGAATTCCGAGCCGTTCAAGCCAATGAGACCAAGAAGATGAAACGACGTGAAATGAAGTGAGAGATATCGGATGTAGAACTGTGGCTGGGCTGCTGACTCACCTCTCGGTCCCCCCCTTCTCCGACATTATGTAAACTCGCCGCGGCACTTTCGTTTCTGTTTCTAGACCAGCGTAAAGTTTCAATTTTGCTTCAATCTACCATCTACATAAGAGTGTTAGTCATGGGAGGCATGTCATGAAGTCCTGACGACCAAGTTATCTTCAATAATGTAAACCCAACTTCAAGAGACATACGTTATGAGGAGTGAGGAGGGCATACCTACCTAGGTACCTGTCTATCACCACGATCGCACCGCTGCACCGATATACACAAGCATCATCGTTATTGATAACATCTTATATTGCCCACGCCACCACGGAGGCCTTTCCACGATATCCCCTAAAAAGTGGATCATATGTGTTCCCCTGAAGTTCTACCAATACGCTCGGGTAGGAACCTCCTTCAAAAACTGCAAGGGCGTCGGTTTTCCGTCAATGTCCCCCCTGAGTGGTCGCACATCCACTGTTCGAGGGGATCCTCATACTTCCTACTGGAGGCCAGTCGTTTTTTAATTTCTTTTGCCTTTTCCACACCCCTCTCCGTCAGGCTCGACAACCTCTCGCTTTTGGATCTATTCACCGTGGTGGGTTGTACGCTGCCAATCCTCAAAGTAGTCGTGCTGCCCCTTACGAACTGGTCGCTATCCTTGGTCGTTAAACCCTGGTCGGGAATCAGAAACAGAGCAAAAGCATAGTAAGAATCGAGACTCCAGCCTACCTTCATCATGTGCATGTGCATGTGCCCAAATGATCCCGGTAACCACTCCTTGATAGTATCGCGCCTGCGCGGTCTCCCTACTGGTTTCTCGACACTTAAATGATGTTTGGGAGTTTTCAAGCTCTCTTCCTCGCTTGAAGAAGGTGGCCGGTCACCTTCGGGTTCCTTGTAATCTTCTTCCTTGTCGGAAGGGGGTTGAGGATCATCTCTGACTTCCTTGAGGCATTCCTCGGTTGGAGGCTTGGACACATCCGACGCCATGAAATTTTATTCAGTTATTATTTTCATCGATGTGGGAAGGTCGTCGGGATTATGTGAGTACCTCTCAGGAAATAGGTAGGTGGGTGAAGGTTTTGGTGAGCGGGTAGTATCAGTTCTCTTGAAGATAAGAAAGAAGTCGGCTGGATTCCAGAAAACTACCTCCTAAGGTAGGTAGATGAAACACAGGTAGCGTGCCAGGAAAGTGCATCCTGAAAGGTGTTAGATAATCTGTACGGACGATTGTATTTATGTGAGTTTCGATCGAGGTGTTTGCTCCCATCTTTGTCAGGGCCACGCAGGTAGACGTGCCACATAGTAATGTACGGTGTAGCTTCAAATAATACTAGTTAGTATAAGCTTTTTGAGAATGGAATTGTGCATAAAAATGACTCATTTGACTGGTCGGCGATTTCTTCGAGGTAGGTCAGAGTTGCGATAGGGGTTATAATCACCTTAAGTTCTATCCTAACGATTGACGTGATTAGGAGTCCGTGTGCCATGTGTTGCGCACAGCAAAATAAGGATAACAGCATCACGATACCATGCAATGATGTTTCATTGGTGTAAGTTCTAAGGTATCTTTCCCCTTCTACATAAGAAGATGAAAGTTGACGCAGATATATAAACATCGTCTTGGCAATCTCCCTTAACACTAGCCGCCATGACTATTGACTGCCTCGAACTTAGTCAACCTAATCAGTGTCAGCCTCCACGTCCAAACCATCAGAGTAATACTCAAAGCTTTCTGGGATTTTAGCATTTGGCCCATCCTCGCCATCGGGATCAATTTCAGCAGTCCAAGCGCCCGCGTTTTGGGAGCTCTCTCCCTGAGCATCCCTCAAGAATTTGGTCATGTGCTGCGCCCACTCCCAAGGCCGTTCTTTACCTCCAGGTAACCCGTTGAAGAACTCCCAGCCCATGACGCCGCCGAAGGTTGGGTGTCGACGTCGTAGAATCGCTAATGTCGGGCCTAGGAATTCAAAAGGCACAAAGCCATGGCCATTCTCTGGTGCTGTTACAAGACCAATAACGACCTTGTCAGGACGCCACCCTTTCGTGACGCACATTTCGTACATGATCGGATTGCTCGCATCTCCCCATCCACAGTAGAATTGGGCATTGTACCACGCGATCTGCGCCCCGCGCATCAATTCAAGCACCTCGTAGTCAAAGCCGCTGAGGTTGCGCCTCGCGTCTAGCAGAGCTGCTGCGACCGGCGCGAGGGTGATAATGAAATCGGGACCGAAGTCTGCTCGCAGTCTATCGATGAGGCGACAGATACCTTCTAACGACATGGGCTCCTCGACGTCCAAATCTAGGCCATCCAGTCCCCTTTCTCGAATAAGATCGTAGAGAGGGCCATAGTATTTCTCGAATGTCGTCTGGTCCCTATCAAGTCGCGCATAGGAGCCCTTCGCTGCTCCGCCCAGCATGCCAAGGACCTTGATGTCGCTGGCTTGGGCGATGCGCAGCTCTGCCCAAGTTGTGATAAATCTTGTGTCTGATGGTGGGTGGTCATTAAGGGTTAATCCATCCGGGTCCTCGTTGATGTGAATCGCAGCTATAATTAAATGCGTGACGGAAATATCAGGCCTCGTGATTAATGGTAGTATTGAGATCAGCTTGCCGTCGGGGTCGTGAGTAGTCTGATGGTACACAACAATGCGAGGAGGAGCATTCGCCGAAGGCGCCATGACAAGAAGTAGGCTGAATTTTGGATATAAAAACAGAAAAGCCCTCAAATAGGATTAGAAGAAGAAATAGAGTAAGTTCATCGACACATATAAGTGAATAGAAGAGATCGTGTTCAATGGTGTACCTACCTGACGATCAAGGCTGTACCCTTTCACCTTTCAGCAAAGCCCCGTTTTGGGGTCGGTAATTCTAGTGACCGTAGATATAAGCTTAACGGACATCGGTAATTACCGCCTGCATAATTTACAGTTGAATCAGATAAGGTTATGGATAACCTAGGGTTTTATTTTCTCTGATATATATTGATTTATTTCGGTTATTTCAGGGTTCTGAATTCATACGAACCATTTATCATGACATTTAAAAATATTGGATGCGTGTTAAATTCGCATGCATGAGATGGAGGTATTTGAAATACTTGAGGTAGGGCAACACTATAATGTAACCGAAGCCGGAAAACGATGTCGGGCTGAACTACGACCGAAATAACGTCGTCTCGCTGAACTTACTATATTACATTTCATCAGAGCTCAATTCCAGGTGGGATCGGTACAAGGAATTGTCTCTGCACGCTAGGTACCTAGGTACTAGGTTAGGGAGATAAGCATATATTCCCCTAAGGGCAGGTCAATTTCTGGGGAAGGACGGTAAATGACCTTGAAGCTGCTGTCTACTAGGTTAGGTTAAAGGCTTAGACCTATTTGTTTAGGTACTTGCATGGGACGCCCCACAAAATGAATATTTTGGTAATTACGCTGGAGCACGATTCTTCACCTTCTGGAACCTTACCACCTCGTTTCAGATCAAACATCAGATCGCTGGCGTGCGACAAGATCCCGGCGTACATGAAATATTTGCGTCGTTACATATAATTTGCTACATTACCTAATGTATAAGTGGCCGAATTCTCTTCTCTTTGAATTGCCTCAATTCCATCTGGTGTCTCAATGTCCCATGCAGAGCGGCATTCTATTCTGAAAGGCTAAATCTCGCCTTAATCCTAGGTTACCTACTTTGACGTCATGAAATTTGCTAAGGAACTCGAACAAGACCTTGTCCCAGGTAAGTAGTGAAACAGGTGTATCCCATGTTACTTCAAGTAGACGTTTACCTGGATATGCCCGTCCTTGTTTCATTCGAGCAATGAGAACATTAACATGAGAATCAGAATGGAGAGTCAAATATCTCAACTACAAGGCCGGCAAGAAAAACATCAAAGCTGTCGCGAGAGCCATCAATAAGGCGAACGGTACACCGCGCGGTCTGGGGAGGAAAAATGACTTACCGCTACGAGACGGGACCCCTCGTCAGCCACGAGGATCCTTCCGTCAGCAGAATTCCGCCGAGATCGCTGCAGCAGATGAGGCCGAGTCTCTTCGGGCAAGTCCCGCGCCTATGGGATTTGCGACGAGGGGAACCCACGGCGCGGGAGAAACTCAACCAAAACCGATCCCGGCGCCAACGGAACGTCAATCGCTGACGGCGTCGCCTGGCAACGATGTGCGATATGGCAGTTTCGTACCCACGCCTCCCCCAGCAGAGGAGAGCTGGAATCTGTTTGAGCTACCAGCTCCTGCAATGCGGGTTCCCTCAAACGACCCGACGTCCGCCAGGCCTACAATCAAACCCGCCGCTGCGCTTCGAGAGCCCCTCAGCCGGCACTCAGTGAAGCGCAGTTACTCTGGCCCGGTCACTTCCGCCGGCGGTCCCCAAATATCCACGCCCCCGCGGCCAAGCCCTATGTTCCAGCAGAATACGCCGCCCAACAGACTCCGACGGATGTTCTCGGCAGGCCAATATCACCTAACCCAACAGCTTACCAGGACCGAGAGCGGCAAGTTTGGGTATGGTTTACAGACCCTGGACACGGTTCGGCAACGCGAAGCGGATTTCTTCGATTTTCTGGACAGCGAACTAGACAAGGTGGAGACTTTCTATCGACAGAAGGAAGACCAAGCTGGCAAGCGTCTAGCTGCACTACGAGAGCAACTCCACGAGATGCGAAATCGCCGTACCCAAGAATTAGCTGAGCTCAGAAAGCGCAAAGAGAGGGGCGAAGATAGTGGCGATCACGATAGTAATGGAACGTCATCTGGCGTCAAATCTCACAATTGGGCGGACCCCATCAGATCCAGGATATTTAAACCCGGGGCTAACTCGAAAGCTTTCTCCAAATTACACTTCACACCGGTAATTGGCGCCATGGGAGGTGATGCGAGAAGAGACTATATCAGAAGACCTTCTAGCCATGACGTGCCGTATAGAACGGCGAAGCGAAAGCTAAAATTAGCACTTCAAGAGTTCTACAGGGGGCTTGAGCTCCTTCAGTCGTATGCGCAGCTCAACCGGACCGCTTTTCGGAAGCTCAATAAGAAATACGACAAGGCCGTACATGCTCGACCGCCTTACCGGTACATGAACGAGAAAGTCAACAAGTCATGGTTTGTTAATAGCAGTACCGTGGACGAGTATATCCATGCCGTTGAGGACCTATACGCGAGATATTTCGAAAAGGGCAATCGTAAGATCGCCACGGGAAAGCTCCATCGTCTGAATAGGCGACCAGGAGACGAATCCGCCAATGCATTTCGAAACGGTCTCTTCATTGGTACCGGAGCCGTGTTTACTCTTCAAGGTCTCGTGTATGGTTCCCAGCTCTTGTTCGATCCGGATCCGGTGGTACAACAACAAACCAGTTATCTCATGCAGATATACGGTGGTTACTTTCTGATATTGGTCTTGATGTTTTACTTCTGCCTCGACTGCTACATGTGGACCAAAAACAAAATTAATTACCCATTCATATTTGAGTTCGATACACGCAACAGCTTAGATTGGAGACAATTATCCAGTTTCCCGAGTTTCTTCCTGTTGCTCTTTGGCATATTCTTCTGGATAAACTTCACTAGATATGGGACACAGGAGATGTATCTGTACTATCCAGTGATCTTGATAGGTGTCACGTTAATAATCCTCCTGTTGCCAGCGCCGGTTTTATGGCATCGGAGTCGCCAATGGCTCATGTATTCCCATGTGAGTAACGTCTTCCTGAATACCGCAATTGTTAACCTAACCTATTATTATCAGTACCGATTATTCTTCGCAGGATTATACCCCGTAGAGTTCCGCGACTTCTTTCTCGGCGATATGTACTGTTCCCTAACCTACGCCACCTCGGTAAGTGAGATGACTCCGCGGTATTGGCTTTGCTAATCACAAAACAAGAATATCGAACTTTTCTTCTGCCTGTACGCTCACCACTGGAGCAACCCGGTTCAGTGCAATTCAAACAATTCCCGCTTGCTAGGGTTCTTCTCTGCCCTCCCGCCAGTCTGGCGTGCGCTGCAATGCATCCGTCGATACCGTGACACCAGAAACATCTTCCCGCACCTCGTCAACGGCGGAAAGTATGGTATGACAATCATATCATCCGTAATGCTGTCGCTGTACCGCATAAGCGGGTCGGAGACGAATCTTGGCCTCTTTGTCACCTTCTCCATCCTCAACAGCATCTATACCTCGATATGGGATCTGTTTATGGATTTCTCTTTCTTCCAGCCGGACGCGCGCCACCGATTCCTCCGAGATATTCTGGGTCTGAAGCGACGGTGGCTG
This sequence comes from Hypoxylon sp. FL1150, assembly GCA_022495205.1. Lineage (NCBI taxonomy): Eukaryota > Fungi > Ascomycota > Sordariomycetes > Xylariales > Hypoxylaceae > Hypoxylon > Hypoxylon sp. FL1150. The sequence continues at coordinate 339,059 of MU376172.1, forward strand.
TACTACGTGGTTATGGTCCTCGACCCGATTCTGCGATTCGGCTGGATTTTTTACGCTATCTTCACGCACAACAAGCAGCATAGCACCATCGTCTCGTTCCTCGTGGCATTTGCCGAGGTCACCCGCCGCGGCCTGTGGGCCCTCTTCCGTGTCGAGAATGAGCACTGCGCCAACGTCGCCCAGTACAAGGCCAGCCGCGACGTGCCCCTGCCGTACATGCTTCCCTCCCACGAGCCCCTCGTCGAGCGTGCCAGCATCGAGGAGGCGGAGGAAGAGGAACAGCGTCGCGCGACGGCACCCACGGCGGCTTCGACGCCCGCGCAGCTGCAGCCCGCCTTGCCTGTCGAAGGCGCCACCACGGACGCCGTGGGTATCAGCACGGCCGGCGCGTCCGCGCTCGGCCGCGAACAGGCCGGCGCCCAGTCGCAATCTCAGGCCCAAGCGCAGTCGCAGGAGCAAGCCGAGGGCGGTTTGCGGTGGCGCCGACGTCCCGAGGCGCGGCCGCGCGCGCGGTCAATCCGCGGCATCATAGCCGACGCGCACAGACAAGACTTCGAAAAGCGTCGGAGACCCCTGGATACTGCACCGGAAGATGCCGAGGACCATCTGGCCGAGGAGGAAGAGGTGCCTAGCGAGGAAGACGACGACGACGACGATGACGACGACGAAGACACGGGGAGCATGCTGGATGAGCGCATGGAAGTGCGTCGGGTGCAGGGGCTGGTGAGGCCGGATACGAGCGGTGATAGCGTCTGAATTCGAACGAGTTCTTGACAGGGTATGAAATAGGAATAGGGATGTGGAGATGGATAGACCAGCGGGTTTTATACTGTAGGTGTTGGTCTGGTAAAGCGCTTGATACATAGCTAAGCGTTGTTCAATGTCAATTAATTCGTAATATCATTGCCCTTGTCGAAGCGACGGTATCTCTTACATAGGGGGCGACTAATCAGCTGGATTTATACTTCACTCATTAACCCCCCTATAAACACGGCGCTCAAGTCCACTAAGCGCCCAGGGGTCCTATGATTATAGGGCACCAGCCCACTAACTACATACTAAAATTGTGGTATCCCTCCCGCGAAGGGAGAAAGGGAATTTCCAGCAGTACCTACTCCTCATCACAATCTCTCAAACCTCACGCGCAACCCCCCAGTCGACCTCAACGTTAGGCTCGGATTCGCAAACCTGACCAACACCCCTCTACACTCTTCTCGCCGTTTGTTAGCAGCTCCCCATTCTCGCCTTCGGACGCCGAGGAGCTGCCACGGCGCTAGCAGCTCCACGAGCACGGTCTTGACCTCGGCGAGCGCAAAATTGCGGCCGGAGGAGATGCGCGGGCCCTGCAGGAAGGCCTCGAAGCCGAGCGGGCAGGCGGATGAATTCAAAGGGTAGAGGCGTAGGACTTTGAGCATGAAGCTGTGCGGATATGCTACCCCGAAAATTGAGTCGTAATTCGGCTCCGGATTAGCCTCAAGCAGCGAGCTGGTCTCGGACCGTGGTCAATTTTGTATAGTGTGGTGCGTCGCAAGGCTATAAACCGACCATGCTAACTAACGGTGCAGCCCGCCACATGTGTGAATGTCCATTTTTAACTTCACAGAGCTTGATACCTACCAGGGCGATAGAAGCAGAGAGAATCCGGTATTGTACAGAGGCTTCTATACTCTATTCCTTCTCTCATCTCAGCCGCCAATGTTGGTAAAGTGATATCGTGTTATACAATTGAACCAGCAAGCTAAGTAGGGCGGCCGAGTTTCGCGGTGCTCGATAGACATCTAGGTTAGACGACGATCTCAGGTTCTCAGGTAGCTACCTACATGGTAGTGGAATACGAAATAGTAAAATCAAATAACAACGAGAATCTTACGCTTTCTGACCCAACGGCGAGACTTCTCACTTTGGTCTGTGATCTGGAGTTGTGATGGGGTCAGCTAGGAAAGCCGTGGCACTTGCTTGTGTTGCAGCCTCATCTTGTAATGTTCATAGGGGGATCGTTACAGGAGGTTTAGGTAATCAGGAGCACTTACGGAATATCTGATGAGTTTACTAACTGTCCACGTAGTCGGTTTAATTGAAACTTCGACAGCGACTCCCGCATCAGTTGCGTTTGCGAGAAAGGAATCCTGACACTCTGGAGGCAACCACCGGTCTTGGGTCGTGTGAACGTACGTTGTCGAGCAATCTCTCCAAGCTTCGTATGTTGTCCCACTCATCACGATCTCATAGTTGCCGCATCTAAGAGGTCTGATTCAACCTTGACAAGTGAACGGCGTTATTATCCAGCGCTTACCTAAGTTGACCGTATGACAAATCCCTGTGTGACGTCCACCCTTTCCCGCCGAGCATATGGGCAAAATCAGAGCTGTAGACTCCATGTAGTCTAGAAAATTATTACACTTAGCTAACGTGAGATGCCTATACGATGTTGCTGCCAAATTACAATTCGCGCAACGAGACAGTATTAGAATTATGATAAAAAATACAGGGTACGTATACCTAAGTAAATTATAGACCTACTGACGTAGTATAGCTATCTGGAAAATCAACTGGAAAAGGCACGCTTGGATTGGTGACATATAATCTGAGATCTATCGATTTCTTGAATTATTCAAGTTCTGCTTACACTGGTCTAATAAGAAAAATAGGAGGTGAGGAGAAGAATGGATTCGCTGAGCCCCTACTACTGCTAAATATCCAGACTAAATCATGATCTTAGCACTGTAAGGCCCCTGTAATTACAGGGAGTCTCAGTACTACACCAAAAGCTCGAACTGTTATCTTATACAAACCTTGATCAGGGCCAAAAGACTCGTCTGTCTTCATAATTGAGATGTTGATTCGCATAGTCGTAACGTGTCTCAGCGTCCATACTGCCTATAACTATACCGCTCAACCCTCCTAACCCTAACCCTTAAGAACTTGCAAACTATAGTGATCGAAGCGCTGTCATATGCGTCTTCCAGCGCGGCAGTATTCTGACATGGCTTACGTTCGGACCCAGGTAGGTAGGCCTTCAATAGTACCTAAGGTACCTAGGTGCTTTCAACTTGGGAGTTACCGAATTGCCATTGCTATACAGGTTTGGATTATACGAGCTCATAGGAGGAGCATGTCTTACTGAGGCCAACTTCTAATCAGCGAACTGGTAGCAAATAAGACATGAAATGGAACAGTTGATGAGTAATATCCATTTACGTCGAAAACGCATCCATAGAAGTAGTGGACCTGTCGCCCCCTAGGCCCACCGCTAGGCGCCTTATCGGCTTGCTAAGATCCAGAAATGTATCAAATGACGCGAAGTCAGCTGCTGGAATTGGCAGCTGATAAGGAGCCATAATTGCTTAGGTTAGCGGGTAGCGATGCCGGTTTGTTGACTCGATAAACTGAGCCTCATTCCCAACCTCTCCCTTGAACCAATTCTCTGCTGTCTTTTTACTCTGTTGCATAGACGACAGAACGGTTGCCAAAGATCTGCGTTCCCTTCTTACTACTTACCGCTCACCTCTCACTTAGTCTAAAGCGGTGTAGCAATCAAGCATCATGACCCGACACACCTCCGATTTCTTGCGCCAGCGCAGCTCCAACTTATCCCTTCGAGGCTCGGCCGCAACGCACGCTTCAAGCCCCTCGCGACTGTCGAGCTTCGCCAACCCTTCCGAGTTCGAAGAGAAGAAGTCAGCCATGTCTGGCGCTGAAAAGGCATACATCGTCGGCGACTTCGCCCGTCGTGCATCGTTGACTCTTTGCGACACCTGCTACCGAGATCTACCGGAACACCTGACCAACTCGCACAAGCTGCGTCTCGCGGACGATCGAAACTCATGTTCCTCTTGCAATATCATGTCGTCGAAGCCCGAGGAGTTTGCCGAGCCCTTCTGCAAGTTCCTGCAGGAGAATCCTACGGTATTTCACGCCGTCGGCTATTTCAAGGACAAGATGACGGCTCTTGGCTACAAGGAGGTTGGTGCTCTATGCGGATGCTCTTCTAAGGGGGTCTAAGCTAATCAATCAAATAAGCTTCCTACCCGAGACGACTGGTCTGGTAAGCTCGAGGCTGGCGGCAAGTATTACGTAACTCGAAACGGAACCTCCGTTATTGCCTTTACGGTCGGAAAAGCCTACAAGCCTGGAAATGGTGTAGCTATGATCGCCGGCCATATCGACGCATTGACAGCGAGACTGAAGCCCGTCAGCAACAAGCCCACCAAGTCTGGATATGTGCAGCTGGGTGTTGCCCCATACGCTGGCGCTCTAAACGAGACTTGGTGGGACCGAGACCTTAGCATTGGCGGCAGAGTGATCGTGCGGGATGACTCCGGCAAGACTTCAAGCAAACTCGTTCAACTAGACTGGCCAAGTGAGTGAATCGAGGACAATAACCAGGTCAATGAATGCTAATGGGATATAGTTGCTCGTATACCGACGCTCGCACCTCACTTTGGCGTTGGCATGATGGGATCGAAAAACGCAGAAACCGAGGCGGTGCCAATTATTGGACTTGACAATTCTGATATTTCTTCCTTCAACGCAAAGCCCATGGAGCCACTCGGCCCAGTCGGGTCGTTTGCCGCTACTCAGCCACCGAGGCTCGTCCAGTTGATATCGAAAGAGCTAGGTATCAAAGATCACTCGCAAATCGTCAATTGGGAACTGGAGCTCTTCGACCTCCAACCCGCAACAGTGGGAGGTATGGATAAGGAGTTCATCTTCGCCGGCCGGATTGATGATAAGTTATGCAGCTGGGCTGCGTTCCAAGGACTCCTAGCTTCGGAGACGAATGAGGATGATGGTGTCATAAAGCTGGTTGCTCTTTTTGACGATGAAGAAATTGGATCTCTCTTGCGCCAAGGTGCGAGGGGAAACTTTCTGCCGTCTACTATTGAAAGGGCTGTTGAGGCGTTGTGCAGAGAGAATAAGACGTTTGGACCCGGTGTTGTTGGTCAGACCTATGCGAGATCTTTCCTCGTGTCGGCCGATGTCACGCACGCAGCGAATCCGAACTTCCTCTCCCGCTACCTAGACAACCATGCTCCTCGTCTCAACGTCGGTATCTGCCTCGCCGCAGATAGCAACGGACACATGACGACGGACTCGGTATCTACTGCGATTCTCAGCAGAGTTTGCGAGTTAAGCGACTGCACTCTGCAGGTCTTCCAGATCCGGAACGACTCCCGTTCGGGAGGTACGGTTGGTCCTATGCTAAGCAGTGCCATGGGTGTCAAGGCCGCAGATGCGGGTATGGCTCAGCTTAGCATGCATTCCATCCGTGCTACGTGCGGTTCTTTGGACCCTGGTTTGGGTGCTAAGTTCTTCAAGGGATTCCTAGACAAGTGGGAGAAGGTTGATGCCGAGTGGCAATGAAGAGAATCCGGGTTACGATGAAGTGTTCCATCAGCATCTGTATATACGGTAGTTGGGTGTCGGAATAATTGGGAATAAGGGCAGTTTAGACTTGAGCAATTGTTTTCTATTCAATGCAACAATGTAGATGGATGACTAATCGTATAATAATGTGTCAGCAGTTGGAGAAAATCGAGGTCTTGATCGCCACCTGTAACCTGCAGGAACAGGAGCCGCTAGGGCGGTTCGGCGGGTTCGCAAATGCAAAATGATGCAACCACCTGAAGGCACTGTTCTGGGGAATGGGAAATCTTGATGGTGCACTACATATTACCTAGTTGGCTTTATAATTCAGTTTTAGGAAACAATCTTAAACGAGGGCACGCGACTGTCGCGTGATCAATGTTTTTCAGGAATATACCTAGGTGTCGAATGTCCAATTTCTGTAAGGTCAATGATGCTTCCAGACAGCCAGGTTCTCCCGGCTGTTAGAAATAGGACCCAAAGCTCCGGTAAGGTAAGGCGGAATTAGGGATTGGAAAAGCTAATGAGCTAATGAAAACCCAGTGATGACGTGGTATATGGCGAGGAATTGTACGCTCTCATTGGCTCGTTACTTTATGTTCTTATTCTTGCTTGAAATCGGGACGCTTTGTTTGACATGGATCTCTGTCCGTCATCTATCAATCATTACTTACATAGTACTATGCGGTGACGACTTACCGAGGTACATTTCCTATTATCTTCAAATTGTTGGCCAAGGTGAATAAGTTATTAGAAACCTAGGTACTTCGTGAAACATCATTTCTAATTAAATCCTTTCCGGTATCCGTGCAACTGCAGGCGTGTGTGATTTGGGGGCGAGGCTGTGTTTGGCCAACTAATACCATTTTTTTCTGTTCCTAGCCGGCGAACTTTTGTTTCCCATCCAATCTCTTCTTCGTCCTAAACGTTTTTAATAATAGGAATCTCAAATCATCAGCCGTTCATCAGCCGAAGTTCCAAGCTTAGGATCAGGTACAACGCCCACGCCACGGAATCCTGACCCCGAATTCCTTGAGGATCGAAAACTGCCGACTAGACATGGCGCAACCCGAAAACCCTTCGGGCGGCGACAAATGGAGCTCCCTCCTATCGCGACTGAATCCCATACCGGGCTTTCAGGAGTTCACCGGCCCTTACAAGGTCGGTACCGTCGACGTTGAAATCCCGGTTTCAGAGCTCGATTCCCCGGCGCTGGCGCCAGCCAATGCGGCCGACATAGAGACAGTCCAGTTCCGAATATTCTACCCAGCGAGTCCAGATGCTGAGGGCAAGGGGATAACGTGGCTGCCAGCACCGCAGCGAGAGCACTTATCTGCTTACATCCAGTTCCTAGGGTTTGGACAACTCTTAGCACAAGCTATTTCGTAAGCGCGGCCACCTCGATAGGAGATATAGTAGAATGCGTAGCTAACATTGGAATTTGTGCATAGCTTCCTCCCAAGACATCTACATTACACATCAATACCCGTCGTCAAGAATGCGCCGGTCCTCGAACCCAATACCCCGAACGGACGATGGCCCACTGCCATATTCTCCCACGGTCTCGGTGGCAGCCGAAACGCTTACTCGCAGATCGTCGGGTCGCTGGCATCCCACGGCGTCGTGGTGATATGCCCTGAGCACCGAGACGGTAGTGCTGTGGCTACCTTCATCCGAATACCTTCGCAGCAGGACCGATACTTCATGCGCAATACGCGCCGCATGATACCGTACAACCGAATCCCGCACGACCCCACGGACGAAGTACACGCGCTGCGCAACGACCAGTTGAAAATACGGCTATGGGAGATGGGCTTGACATACGAAGCGGTGCTCGCGATAGACAAGGGGGTGGAAATGACGAATCTGAACAAGTCCACGCCGTCCCTCGCGCCCTTCGTCAACCGCCTACACGTCCACGAACCCGGAAGCATTATATTCGCCGGCCACAGCTTCGGCTCCGCGACCACGGTCCAGTTCCTCAAATCCGTCTTCTACGCGGGGCGCCCCGAGCTCGAGGCCATGGAAGAGCCCCTATTCACGCCGTCCCGCCAGTCCTCCATCTGCAAGCAAGTCACGCCGCGCAACGTGACTATCCTTCTCGACATGTGGTGCTTCCCGCTCCTCGCCAAGAACACAAAAGCGCTCTTCGACCTGCCCCTCCCCGTATACGCCGACTACCCGCCCTCTTCTCCCGCCGACGACACCTCATCCCCGCAGCAATCTACCACGTCGCCGCACCCACCGCCACCGGGCGGCAGCGCGCTCCTCGCGATCGAGTCCTCCGACTTCTTCAACTGGAAGGAGCACCTGCACGCGACGGCGCGCGCCCTATCGCCGTCGCCCTCGGCGCCCACGGTCGCGGCGACCGCCTTCTACGACAACGACAACGGCAACGGCAACGGCAGCAACGGGGGGAAGAGCAGCGCGGCAAACGGCGTTAGGCTCGCCGAGCCGCACTTCTTCTTCGTCGAGCGGTCGGCGCACCTGTCGCAGTCGGACTTCGGGGTGCTGTTCCCGCGGCTGACGCGCCGGGTGTTCGGGTCGGAGGCGCCGGAGCGCGCGCTGCGGCTCAACCGCCGCGCCGTGCTGCAGGTGCTGCGGCGGAACGGGGTGCCGGTGGCGCGGACGTGGTCGGGCGACCTGGTGGACGGCGGGGTGGTCGGGGTCGATGATAAGATGGCGGTTGCTGCTGCTGCTGCTGCTGCTGCTGCTGCTGCTGCTGCTGCTGCTGTTGCTGTTGATACTGCGAGTGATGCTGATGCTGATAATGTTGTTGAGGGGGAGGAGAACGCTGCTGCTGATAAGAATGAGGGCGAGGGCGAGAACGAAGTTAATAATAAGCAACCGCAGATAGTAGTAGTCGGGGACAAGGGTCCGGACGATGGAATCCACGACGACAGCGCGATCCTAGACCGCAGCGAGCATGGCGGAGTGGTGGAGGCGTGGCGATGGATCGATATCGTAGGCATGGGCCAGGTCGTGGATGCCAACGACGATACCGTGACGACGGGCGATCAGGCGGCCGAGGCCCAGGAGCCGGAGATGGCGGGCGTGATCGAGCCCCACGCCTCGGAGAACGCGACGACCGGAACGGTTGCGGTGGCTGCCGCTGCTACGGCGTGAGCATGTGTGACTTAGAGCAGAGCGGGCATTAGACTTGGGCTTCTAGGATGGGTTTCCTGTCTTTTCCAAGGATATAACGGGATGGTTTACTGGTCACGGAAAGGAAAAGGTTTACGATAACGACGGAAAGAAGGATATTCTTGAGGGTCGGGGTTTGGGCGTCTTAAGGGGCGACAGGTTAATGTGCAAAGATATGATCCAGTGATGGACGCGCATGAGTTTTATGGTATACCTATTTGCATTGTTAAGGTGCGGTTTGGTCTTCAATCTGAAGTTTTAATTCATAAGGTTGAGTTGCTCATATCGATTTCGTATCTATCTGCTGTGAAAACCGTGTGGTAATAAACATCGACACTTCTTGGTCGCTGCTAGGTATCGTAGACACCTTGCAAACGGCTTCACTCGTCCAAGTTCTCATAGCCCCTTCGCCGTTTCACATCTTGTAGCGCCAAGGTATCTATACCAATGCTTACTTCGTGAGCAGAAGTATCCCCTGTTACCACGCGTTTCCGTCTTTCGTCCTCGTTGTATACCCAATCTACATCGAACCCGTGCTCCTCCAGTATCTCCCACCAGATATGCTCCCAAGGCGTGTCGTAAAATAAATCAGATATTGTCCTTTCGTGATAGCTATCGAAAATAGAATCTGGCCGTTCGGCAATCCCTCTCGATAAGACGTGTTCTAAGAACGTTAGGCACCTGGCCACTTTGGTATCGGCATGGTAGCCTCGGTAGAAAACTGATAGGGTAGGCGTCGCGTGATTGCCAACGGGTGCTTCCTTATGAGCCTCTCGGAGATGATATTGCATGTCCCAGACAGCGAATGCCACAGGTATGTCCACAGTATCTGATGCTTTGTCACAGCCAATTCTCTGTTCAATTATTGCATCAAATCCCGCTGTGCACCTATCGATGACATCCGAGTTGAAGACGTATTGAGATAACTCAGATATAGCGATGTTTAAGAACGGGTCGCAATCCGGAATATTGAAATCGATCTCCAGAAATCGACATATTGATGCCCATTCTTTCATAATTGGAGAGTCATCCCGCAATATATATGCGATATCACTCGCAATTCGACTGACCAACGACTCACTCCCCCATAAAACGTCAAGCTCGATATTGGGTAGCCCTACAAGGTAGTAAATGATCTCTTGAGCTTGGTGATTCCAACATACACTGTCAGGTAAAATCGCTTCTTCTAAAACAGAAAAACCAAAGCTAAGAACTTGTTAAAACGCATCTTCGTGGTATGAGTCAATCTGCGGCACATTACCTATTATGTCCGTTGATGTCTGCACCACCTTGCACCAGCATTTTGCAAATGTCCAACTTTCCAAACATCACGGCCATCTGGGTTTGGTAAGCCTCGACTAATAACTTGATTAAATTTGTGTTTGAACTTACCTGAAGCAACAACAGTCCGTATTCATTTCTATCCGATGGCGAAATAAGTTTCTGTGATAGCATGCTTTGTAGAGTAACAACGTCGCCGTCATATATTGCTCGAAAGGCGTCATGATCCTCCTCGAGGACACTATATGTTTTCAGCTTCAAGCCAAATGCTGGGCTACCTCTCGCATCTGATAAAGATTCATATGTAATCGAGTAACCTTTAGTAAACCAACATGGTGCAGGTATGAACTGTGCTCTAAGCTCGTACAGGCTTATTGCACGGCCGGAGAGGCCAGATTTAACGCTTTCTCGGATCATCAGGAAGAACCTTCCTAGACTGTTTTCTCGCCGCCACTTCTTCATATAAACAATAGCAATATTTCCCTTATTCAACTGGCATGGGATATCCCTATCTTGAGGCCCACTGCTAGGGAACACCACGGACGACTTCCGCGATTTGGGGGTTTCTCGCCCTAGTCCCGTGTTATCTTCATCAGTCGCATCAACGACATGTCCCTGGACTGTTGAGTTGCCATATTGCATCTTGGAGAGCGCGTGGAGGACGTCTTTCAGGAGATGGTCTGCCTCAGACCGAGCTGCAAATTGATACTCTTTCTTTGTCCCCGCAAGGGTCCTTTCCATGAATTCCTCGAAAAGAGGCCGGATTACGTCTTGAAACGAAGCACTACTGTTGTCACTCTGAGGAATTTGCTGTGTTGCCTTAGCCAGAAATTCTGAGTTCTGTACCCTGACTTGGGCGACAGATTCAAAAGTTTCTGATTGCCGACTCTGAACGTTTCCAAGGTTCGTGTTTATGGCCGCCATTGCTGACTGGAGGTCGTCCAACTTTTCAGAGAGGCTGATATGGTTCGCGAAGGCTTGCTGCGCTGCCTGATTGTGCATTCGAGAATTCTCGGTCTGTAGACTGGTGATTGAGCTGATTAATCCGCAGGATCGGTTGCTTGCAGCTCCATCAATATCATGCTTGAGACTGTCAATCAGGGTCTCTAAGCCATCAATACTGCGCTGTACTGCTTGGATATCGTCTTTAGTAGGCTGTCGGGCCTGTTGGTCAAGCTGCGCACTCTTGATCTGGATGGTATAATGAAGGTTGATTTCACTTCTTAGGAACTGTAGCCTGGTTGAAAGTTCTTGAATTTCGTTCTTGTTCCAAAGGGCCTTGAAGGCCACTTTGGCACGCCGGAGTCGGCTGGCATTTTGAATGGGTTGGATTCCGCACTTTTCAAGGCGATTGAGAAGTTCCTTCGCGAGTCCACAGCATCTGTCGACTATATCTTGTAGAGCCTTATCAATTGAAAATTCGTTAGAGCCCAGCCTTTACGAAGACAAAGTGGTAGTCTTGCCACATACCTTCTCTTCGGGTGATAGCGTTGTAGAAGTCTGCGATATTAGCTGAGCCGAGTCTTTGATACCTTGAGCGAGTCCTTCCAAATGTGTCGCGATCACTTGGTGGTCTCTATTTTCAGACGAGGCTGCGTCGTGTCGGAGCTCATTCGAGATACGAATCAGTTTAGTCGTAAATTCAAAGAACTGCAGAACATTCGACGCGAGACCTACAGCAACGAGAGCCTCCATATTGTCCTCCTAGTTAAAAACAGCATCCTTAGGAGATGGAGAAAGGAAGGAACAGAGGCACTCGTAGGTGTAGAGAAACCTTTGATTTCATGCCTATTACGCACTGCCCCCCTCACGAGGATGCCCAGCTCAGAGTCTTACAGAGATATCAGCCAATTACCTACCTACCTACCTACCTACCTAGGCATCCGCCAGCGTGGTAAGCATGCTGTACGACCATGACGTCTTTTCATTTCAACTTTCAAGTTTTCGATAAATGATAGAGGTCTTGTGTCGAGCAACAATATTTTCTCGCGTGGTAGAGAGTTGACACCTTTGCTACATCCATTTACATTGGTGCTCAATCATCGGCAAAGTTGCAAGTAGATGCCTAAGCGTGTGGAAGCTTTGAGGAAGAAGTGTTCGAAGCTGCGGGGCCGCCTCGGCACATGAGCCTGTACAATCCCGGCTGGAGTTGCCCTGGGAGCCCTAGAAAGCCTAGCGCCGCAAATCGCTCCCGGGAGAGCTAAGCTCGCGTCCCATGCTCTGTTGCATCGCTAAGACGATCCGAAATGCTTGGTCTGCCGGTTCGGTAGCTCAGAGACATAAAAGACACAAAAGCCAGTGAGAGAGAAGACGCAGAAAGGTAAAGGTCGGGGTGGCCCCAAACGTGCAGGTTTGACTCGTGAAGATCAGACTCGAAAGGGCATCATCTGTCGGGGGATTTGTTCCGTTGAGACACCGCCAAGGATTGTGAGGGACGGGCTGTGTTCACAGCGTAACCTTCTATGAACCTCGAATCCAACAAGCTTGCGGAGGAAGTAAAATTGTTTAGGTTAACTCGTTGCCTACATGTGAAGCAAGTAGGATAGCTAAAGTTGCGGCGCATGCATCCGTCGGTCATTTTCTTCTTTCAAACATGTTTAATATGGAAGACTTGACTGCCGAAGTTAGGTCGGACACCTGCATCTGCCTGCTTAAACTAGATCGAAGCCGCGAACCGTAGCCGGGCTAGGGCCCCGGAGATGGCACGTCCCGGGGGTCCTTAGGTTCAATCTGGCAGCCCTCGTTTCAGAATGCCTACCTACCTGCAAGCCTGGCAAGAGCAGCCGACGTCAAACAAGATAACGATGTGGGAACCCGTGGTTTTTGTAGGTTCTACTGGGGGTCACTTCCCTATGCTATGCGACATGACTCGACGGGGTTCGCGAGTTGTTTCTATGTAGATTCAAACTTCCCTCGGTACCACGTCCTCTCTTTGTTCGCAAGAGAACCTTACGTATTTGCCATTCAACGTTAAATGTTTTTAAATTCCCAAGGTTATGCTGAGCGAGCCGTTCTTTCATACTCTTCTTTTTCTTCTTCCCTCTTCTCTCCTCTCTTCCTCTTGATCTTATCTTATTTGTTGATGAATGCCCGCATTGTATCCACCTCCCACTCTTAGAACCCGGAAGTGAGGTTTGCCGTCCAATAGTGGGAGGGAAGTGAGAGTTCCCGGGCGGCCGACTTACACGACATACGCCCAACACGGCTGGGTGATCTACGCTCTTCCAATTCGAAAAGACCGAATAGGTACGGAGTCTATCGGTTGACTTTTGAACTTGACGATATCCTTTCGTTACATTTGTTTCCCAACTTGTATATTAGAAACGACTACACACATGATAGACGTTGTGTACGACGCGGGTCGCGGGTGTTCTACTCCTATTCCTTTCTCCTAACCTCACTCACTCTCGCTTTCTCCCCTCGCCTCAATTCCTCTATCCTCTCCAAACCCGGCTACGATGCCTTCAATAGTAGAAGATACCGGTCCTCACGCCAACTTTACGATAGAACCAGACGTACTGCCCAACCAAGTGCTGGCCGGCAGCCGTCTAAGCTATTACATCGCTATCAGCGTCGTTTTATTCTGTATATGGCTGTTCCAACCTTCGAAACAGAAACGTGGCGTCTCGGCACCGTTCTATAAGGCATCGCGGTTAAAATGGATGTTTGGCGCCGATACACTGGTGAAGGACAGCTACTCCAAGGTACGTAACTGTCATACCGTACCATATAGGAGTATTTAACGTTAATGGGACCTTAGTTCCGCGACAGAGTATACCAGATCAAGACGACCGAGGGTGTGAGAACTATCATCCCGGCGTCATTGGTCGGCGAGCTCAAGGGCCTTCCTGAGAATACCCTGAGTGCAAGGACTGCGGTGCAAGAAGCCATGCTGAGCGAATACACCAGCCTCTGCGCGGGTGCCCACACGGACACATTGTCCTTACTCCTGAAATGCAAGTTGACCGGCCAGCTTGCTCGGATGACGCCGCAGCTCAAGGAGGAACTCGAACACATCCTGGCCACAGAGTTCCCCGAATGCGAAGGTAAATAAGTTTGGACAGGGCAACTCGAAGAAATTCAGCTAATCGTCGGCTTAGAATGGACCCCCTTCAAGATCCAACCTTTCCTGATTCGAACAGTTGCCCGCATAAGCGGCCGTGTCTTCGTGGGACCAGCCCTCAACCGTGTAGAGGAGTGGATGGACGTAAGCATCAACTTCGCCGTCACGGCCTTCATCGCCGTCATCAAGCTGCAGTTCTTCCCGCCGTGGATGCGGCCCGCCGCGCAGTACCTGGTCTCGGAATTAGGAACGATACGGAAGGACTTGGCGAAGGCGGAGGCCATGCTTACCCCTATCATCGACGAGCGGCTCCGCGACTCCGAGACCCCCGGCTACGTGAAGCCCGACGACTACGTTCAATGGCTATCGGACGCTCTGCCGGAGGACCAGAAGAAGGATTATTACATCCAGGCTAAACTGCAACTACTCCTGAGCGCCGCCTCGATACATACGACGGCTAACCTGACGACGGATTGCATCTACGACCTGGCAGTGCACCAAGACATGCAGGAGATACTACGCGAAGAAGCGCGCGAGGTATTCAGCGACGACGAGGCTTGGGCTAGAAAGGACAGCATGGGGCGACTCAAGAAGCTGGATAGCTTCATCAAGGAGTCGCAGCGGCTGTCCGGCAACGTCAGTAAGTGCACACCGTAATAGATAGGTACATATCCCATTGCTACCATTGAAACTTACACCACATAGCATCCTTCATCCGCAAAGTCATGAAACCAATCGACCTCTCCGACGGAACCCACCTGCCCGCCGGCACCGACCTACTAGCGCCCATGGCCGGCATCGCCCTCGACGAGCGCTTCTACTCCGACCCCACCGTCTTCGACGGCCTCCGATTCTACAAGCAGTTCCAGCAGCAACAAAAACAACGAGAACAACAACAGCAATCTCAATCCAAAACCGCATTATCATCATCAGGCGACGAAGCCTCGACCCCACCAAGCGGGCGCCACCACTTCACCAGCATCGGGGACACGAGCATGAACTTCGGGCTAGGAAAACACGCGTGCCCGGGGCGGTTCTTCGCCGGCTGCGAGATCAAGCTGGTGCTGGCGCTGCTGCTGCTGCGGTACGACATCCGCCTCAGAGACGGCGAGAAGAGGCCGGCTCCGAATATGTTTATGATGACCAAGAGCCCGAGCATGACGGCCGAGATCATGTTCCGGAGGAGGGCGGTCTGATAATGCGTCCGGGCTGAGCCTCAGAGCCAGGAGCTACCGGGGCTTTACGTCTACGAACTTGCATATAACCATCGCCGCATGGCATGCATCTTCATTATATAGGGCGTTTGAGGGAATCAATCGGTCGGGTTGCATGGGCATAGATTATACCTATACCTGTATATACGTCTAAAGGGATTGTAGGAACAGGCAGGCTATAGCATTTTGGAGAAGATGATGTCTTCTCGGATACCCCAGCTATAGCAAATACATATTAGAATCTACAGCTTAGCATTCCAATCTACCTACCTATCATATCACAGTGAATGCCACGGCTTGCACATCTAAAACAACACAGGTAGACACGCAGTAGACAGTAGGGACAGTATTCAAAAATCGCTTCATCATTAGAAAAGAATGGGGTATCTCTAGACAACGCTGCGCTGCGCTCGCTAAACTCAAGTACTCTCCGTCTCATAACAAATTTCCCAGGCTCTCTCTCTCTTTCTCTCTCTTTTTCTCTCCTCTCTCTCTCTCTCTCTCTCTCTTTCTTTCTTTCCGCGCGTCTCATCCCCAGTATCGTCAAACATCAAAACGTCATTGACTTCATCATAGCCGTTCATTCTTTACCAAAATCCAAATTTCGCTTCATCACGCTTCCAGAGCCCTCCACTCGCCCAACATACCGAGTTTCCTCCCCCAATAGGTGCCGACTAGAGCGATCGTGTGAAAAACTGCAATAGCCTGCCATCGCCGCGGAACAAGAACGAAAAAAAAAAAACCGAGCCTCCCTCTCATTTCCCCCAAAAACATAATAGTCCTAGCTCTTAAATGCTCTCATCCGAGAGCGTGAGGGGTCTTCCTAGAGGCCGGTCCCGCGACAATGAGTAATAAGATATTAGTAGTATCCCTATATATCCGACGAAGTCGGCAGGGGCGGGTTAAAAGAATAAGAACGTAAATAAGAGTTGTTCGTGTATGTACTTCGAAATGAAGGAGTATTGTTGCGCTATAAGTCCAATAAAGGACATAGCGGTTTGGGTTGGGGTTGCAGGAGCCGTACTGTTTTCCCGATCTCCTGTTAATTTGTATGGTGTGACTTCGAGTCGGTTTGGTCCCTGCCCATATATCTGATAAATAGGAAACTAGATTTTTCATAGTGGGCTCGCGCCCTCTTGGGATCTTGTTAAAAAAATGATTTCTTGCGATGCTCTTCTTGTAAATTTTGCTTGCGCCATGAGGAAATTGGAAATAGGGATGTGCGGATGCTGTACACATGGTAGGGTGGAGATGTAGGCTGGCAATTCGTTGTTCGGTCGGGGTAGAAGGAGTTTGTCGGTAGAAGAGATTTCTAAATTGCAAAATCAAGTCGTTCGGGGGGTCGTAAATCAAGGAGAGGGGTTTTGAAGCGTCGAATATTTCATCCGTTAATGTTGCCTCATATACTTGCAACTCTTCCTCTTGCTTCTGGCACCCGCGCGTGGCATACCATAAGCTTGAGGCTCGTCCCCCACTCTTCGCATTCAGTCAACAGTGACTTATCTTTCCAGATGCTGCTGTTCATTCCGGTTGAGGTTTCGTAGCATCGATTATACCACCACCGTCCTACTTTCGACACCATCTTCGTGATATTCTCATCACCCATCTCGGTCTTGTCGTTCATCATCTCCGCTAGACTGCGCTCGTCTTTCTTGCCTTTGAAGCTTGAAGAGCTGGTGATCGCACTCGCCACGGGTACACCCACGCGGCATGTCTTGACATCGACGAACCCCTTCTTACCAAGAAGGCGAAGCATAAGATCTGCTGTGCTACTAAGGTTAAAGTCGGCATTGCGTGTACTGACTCGCTCCTTGAGGCGCCGTACGGCACGTCGCGTGCGGGTACCCATATTGTTCAAGTCTACATCGAGTATAGATAGCTCGATGTACCCACCGGGTTTGAGAATGCGATGTGCCTCCGAAATGACATTACGATAATGAGAGTCCGGGGCTGCAGAAGGGAAACGGAACACCACCGACGTGAAGCTGTCCGGTCCAAATGGAAATTTGTCCATGTGCGATGTGAATTGGATTTGATGATGATTGGGCGGCGAAAGGGGGAACGAGGGAGTCACCTGTTGCTCTTGCGACAGAGGCGCACGGGGAGATAAGTTGAAGAAAGTCGAAGCGGGGTATGTCTCGGCAGCGTAAAAGGACCAGTCATCATTGCCAAGGCCATCGATGACGAGGATTGATTGGCGCTTGAGCGAACCGGCATCATTGAGAAGCTCATCGCGAACTGGACTAAATAGGACATGGCCGAATGTGAGCCACTTGCTGACCGTCATTGAGCCAACTCGAAGATTGACCTGGGAAAGAGGCGTGTCCTCGCTATTGTGACTGCTAGCAGATCCCCTTTTTGTCCTGGCACTCTTATTCGAGGACGAGCTATCTCGTTGAGCAGTAGCAGCGACAGTACCCTTGTCCGACTGAGCGTTGCTGCTATCGCGATCACCGTATCCAGATACGAACTCTGAGACTGAAAATGGTGTAGCTGGCGGATCGGAGCCAAACCTAAAGGCGGCGTTGATTCTGGCTGTCATATCAGCGCTGAAGTGGCTAGATGAGGTAGCGGTCTTCCTAGTCTCGACTGAATCACGGACATCTTTGGCGTTATGGGTACTGATGGTAGGTGATTCGAGCGCTTTACTTGATTCCTTTGCTAACCTAGAACTATAAGTCTCTAGATGAAAAGGAATTCCTCGGGACGAAGTGGCTGAAGGCGGGGCCTCTCCCAAGAAGTCGTTATACTCATCCCAGATGTCATCCTCAGTAAGTGGAGCATTCGGTGCTGGAGGTAGCGGTGCGTATTTCGACATGGTGGCTAAATCCGGATTACTTGACCCTGAGCTCGTCGTATTATCCGACTCTTTCTGAGGCGAAAAAGCGAGAAACTCCCCTCCAGATTCACCAAGCTTAAGAGGTGAGCCTCTTGGAAGCTGGGTGGAGGAATTGTAACCAGTTGATGACTCTACTTGAGAACGTTCTGGTGATGGTAGTCTTGGCGGGCTTGGACCTTTCGCAACCGAGTTTCGATCAACCCGACTTAGGTCAGGAGGCGGAAGCTGCATACTAACTCGATTAAAAGGCCGAGAAAAGCTCTTGGGAGATGTCTGTTCTGGACGAGTATTGACAACCTTAGGTATCCTGCCAACTTGGGGAAGTCTGCTTGGCCGTGTCTTAGGAGCAGCTGATAGCACGGGTTTGGCAGCTGGGACTTGACGTTTGGACATCGGGGCTTTCTGCGGCTTGACAGGATAAGCAGTGTCTCGTGTTGGCTTCGGAAGAAGTTCGTGTGGCTGGAAACGACGAATTTGGGTCATCTCTGGAGACTTGCTATTGTCGGAGGGCTCCTGGCTATGCTCGGTCCCAGGCATGTATGGAACGAGCACTTCTGCTTCTCTCAAGACCTCACATACGTCCATGTCCTCAGCATCATCTTGCTCGGAAGAATCCATCATCGCGTAGAATGGAACCGGCTTGCTCGGAGGTTTCGCCGCTGCGGAGACGTTCGCCTCAACTTTCTTCTTGTGCTCTTTAGCAGGCTGACTTTGAGACCTGCTGAACAAGTTCCATTTGCGAGGAGATTTAGCTCGCTTTGTCAGCTTCTTTGGTGCGACCTTAGGTTCCTGTACACGAGAAGGCTCTTGTCGGGGGTCCGCGAAGGAGTCGTCAGTTAGGATAGTTGTTTCAATGCTTGCCACCGATGGAGATGTCATCCCTCTAGTTATGATAGGCTTTGGCAAGTTAAGGGGAGCACGATCGGGTGATCGTAGGCGTTGAACTGATCTCCGAAACGCAATGGTGGATTTCATCGAAACCGCCTCCGAGTCGCTACTATCTGAAGGACGACGAGACTGGGTGGATGGGCGAGGAAATGCGGATGGCCATAAGGTCTGTCGCAACTCTTCTCGTGAGGACTCTGACACCGACGAATTGTTGCGAGAGCTAATACCCGGACGGCTTGAAGGGATGCTTTGGTTGCTCTCGCTTCGGGCTAACTCGAAACTCGTATTCCGATTTTCCACAATTTCGCCGCCTGCAATGATCACAGGGTTCATTCGTTCTAACAGGAAAGGGTCGGTTGATTGAAGGCTGGCGAGGCTGTCCGAAGAGGAAACCGGGCCTTGAAGTCCCCGCGATGGGTTCGTTACGCTATTGCTGCGCCGTTTGACTGAGCCAATCCTGCCGTATCCTTCATGGCCTGTCCCTGCTGCTGGACCTTTTCGAGTCGGCTTTTCTTTCTTTTCAACCTGGGGTACGTCCGGGGCCGTCTTGGTTCGCCGTCCGAAGAGAGGAAACCTTGTTTTAAAAGAAATGGCCGGGCTAGGTGTCCTGGTCATCTTACTCCTATCTGTAGTCTGGGCTGGTTGCGTCGTTTTCGAGATGCCCGATCTCGGTGCTGGCGTAGGTTCTCTACTCACAGGGGCTCTCGACGATACGGAGTGATCCTGAACAGAAGGGGTCGTGGACCTTGGTAGCGAACTAGGTGCCAACTGGCCGCTGTGGCGCCTGTCCGAGAGGCTTGCTGAAGATAGATTACTGTGTATGACTGGAACTGGTCCACCAAACTGGGAGTAAAGATCTGGCGTTCCATCTCGACTGGGCCGCGAGGGCGGTGTTGGGCGAGCTTGGGGAGATGATACAGATCTTTGATTTTTATCGTAAGGTGGTGACTGTACTGGAGACGGAGACCTCACGGCAGGCTTAGCAGCTACCCGGGGAGAGCCTTGCTGTGGTTCAACTTCGGCCTTCTTCAACTTCTGGGACGATTTCCTTGGAGGTGGGTTAGGCGGCGCTAAAGTTGGTACTCGGCGTGTCTTCTTCTCTTTTCTGTCTTCGGGTCGCACTGTTGAATTCGATGACGACGATGTCAACGCTTCCCGCACTGCCGCAAGACCATGCGGGTCGGCACCAAAAGCCTCCCCCTCGTTTGGAATACTCCCAGCTCTTCGCTTGGTTATAGGCGGTCTGGTCTCGGCTGGGCTGGCTTGTCTTGCCCTGGCAATAGGAAATCGATGCGGCAGGAAAAGTCCCGGGGATTGCGACGATATGGAGGTCGGAGTTGTGTCCCGGCTATAAGGGCCAGTTCCAGGCGACTCGGAAAACCTAGTAGAAGGGCTAGCACTAAATGCGCTTAATTGACTATGGCTGCTACCGCCGGAAAAAAGTGGCGTTGGTGGTGGAAGGTTGTCGGTCGCCAGCTTGAATGGAACATCTATGCCAGGACTGTCTCTAGAACATGTGAGTTCAATGTTCCGATAACGGTCTAACTCTGGATAGATTGTAGAAGGTTGCGTAAACGCTCGAGGCAATTCAAGCTTATGCGCAGTTCGAATTTCGACCGGGCTAGCGGTAATACTTCGATCCGAATAGGGGGCGTTACTATCCAGAGATCCTTGGGACCTTGGGATCGAGGACGATGAATCAGTTCTCCTCGAATCTGCGCGGGTCTGGTCCTGCACACCTGGTCGCTCCCGAGACAAATTTGATGACTTCCGACGCAGGGTGGCTCGGGGTACCTTGGTTGAATCACTTCGGCCACGGGTAGCTGATGCCGAAGGTGTGGGCGTGCCGGATACTAAATTGGTAGACCAAGCTTGAGTCTTATGCGTTAGGGGGGGTTTTGCGGTCCTTGGGGTGGGAGGCTTCTGAGAGGAAGCATTCTGAGGTATCCGACTCTGTTGGATCCTGGGCGGAACAATCGTAGGAAGGCCAGGTCGATTGATGTCAGCCTCTTTGCGGGCGGTCCGACCTAACGTCGGTGGGAAATCTTGTCTCGTTTCCATTACTCCTCCCATTCGCCTCGGCCGTGATTCATCACCCGATCTAGTTCGGGAATCGGAGCGTGAGCGGATGGACGCCATGTCTACCTCAATTATCTTCGGGTGAAGTTCGAAGTCCAACTATATCAACACCAAAAGTCCATATTAAATACCGGGTAGTGTGTAAAGCCGAGGCTTATCTTATAGGTGGTCAGCGGTAAGACCCAATGGTAAGCATGTCAGCGGGAACTACCTGGCAGGTATTTTTCGCGATTGGCTTTGCGGTAATACAACTCGTCAATTAGGTGCTGACTTGCCACACCATTCCAGTGAAGCGGCAAGACGGGCTTAACAGCCAGGTAGTGGTCGATGAATAAGTTGAATCGATGGTGTTCCACGACAGCCGGTCAATATTACGAACCTCCTATATCTACAGGTGATCAAGCCACACCAGTAGATGAATATTCGAGAGTGGCCAGACTGAGATCTCGATGTGTGACCTGCTAATCCAAGACCGGATGTATGAGGAGATGAATATTATAGCAGTGAGAATTAGGTGACAGAAGCGATGAAACAAGTCCCTCGGAGGCGAGAAAACTAGTAGAGAAGACTATCAACTGAAGGCCAAGGATACCCGGGGTTTGGGGAGAATCTGGTCGAGATCTTGATGACGGATGGGGGACGAATATTCCGCGTGGGTGTCGGCTCGATTATCTTAGATACACTCCAGTCAAGAAACGGTGTGGTAGTACAGAAGCTGTGGGGGATTCGTGGGCGTTTAAGGAACGTTGGCGGATCCGTCCTCTCTTCAACGGGTAACGCGATGTGATTCCGTTGTGGATGCCGCGCCGTCGGAAATGCTAGAGGATCTGGCGCTTCGCAAGTGTCTTCTAACAGAAGGTAGAACAACTGAATGTAATAACTTGAATGAAGGCTCGCTTCGTTCTAGGGAATCAAAACAGATATGAAAAGACAAAGTTGTACGGAGTTCCCAAAATCATGATAGTAAGAAGAAACTGTACTAAGAGAAGTATCGAGGAGGCGAAAGAGTGTATATAAGAAGATACATGTAATTGTTAGCTCCCATCACCTTTTCCACATTGGATGCTCGCAATACGATGATGTACCTCAGGGTCTAGGCAAGGGTCAAGGTACATAGGCCAGTGTGGCGCACAACCCCTGTCGGCGGCCAAGATGCAACCGTGGGTGTTCAGAATGGAGACGCCGATTGTGCGGTCTGGTTGGTAGCGGCCATTTGTGGGTTTACTATGTAGAACTTCGAAGTTCCAACTTTGACAGACAGACAGAGCAAGGCCTCGAAGGCTAAGCCGATAGCCAGCAAGGGCATTACGCACGCCATGCTATACTGACCTTAGTGGAAGATTGTAGCGCTGAGTCACTGCCGCTTCTTTTGTGCGCTGGCACGAGGTATCGTAAACTCGACTCACTTGGTGCTCGAGCCGACATCTCTCGGTTGACAGTACCAGAGCAATTGGCGCGCTCGGTGCCTCTTTTTCTTGCTCGCATATCCTATCCACCCCACTGCGAACAATATGCGCGTTCGCGAGCAAGAGGAACCGCGCCGGTCATGCTTGTAAACTGGTCTTGGATTGTGCATATTCTGATGTCCTATGAGAACGTCGCTGTAGGCTCTTGAGGATATTATTCGCCCGAGAGTACCCATGGCATTTGGAGAGCCTTACCTGGTTGGGCCAGGCCGAATCCAGTGCTTCCTGAGCCCACTCCCCTTAGCTTCGAGATGTAGATGGGGTCATACGACGCTACCGGTATCCGGTAGCTGAGCAAGTGCGAAATCGGTCTACAATACCTATATCCTGCGACTGTATACCAAAGACCAGGCCGGCACTTGACAGGCCTTGAGAGATACGGAGTACGCGCAAGAAAACAAACTAATAGTATGATGCATTATCGAGCGTGGAGCATCCTGTAGGATAGTGGTTGAATAATGTGGAAATAATTCGACGTGCAGAAGCCGGCGTCATCCACATGCATGTCGCAGTGGCTGGTGTTGGTTTGTCGCTGGCCGCATCGGGTACATACGGCGAGAGGCAGCCAAAACGCCCTCTATTGATGATGGGGATCGCTTAAACAGACTGAATGACAACTGGCAGTGGCGGTGACCGCTCAGTGAGTCCAGGCCGTTGTTGGCTTCTTCTAGCGGAAATTCAAGGCGCGGGCCGTCTGGGGTTGTCAGCAACTGCCAACAGCAAGGAAAATCCCTGACTTTTAGAAGCGTTTGTAGGTGCCTCACAGAGAGGCCGATGAGGCTCGCCCCCTAATTCTATTCAGTCTACCTAGGTAGGTACGGGGAAGAGAGGGGTACATTTGCTATGTGCCCACTTTTCTTCGCGCTTAAGCAACTGCTCAGATATTCTCCCACCTAACACCAAAAAAAAAAAAAAAAAGAAAAAAAAAAAAAAACACATTCAGCACTTTATCTCAAAGATGACTTACTTAGGTACCTACCTAACTATCGTCATCCTCATCGCATTGTCCCGATTGTCTTACTTTTTGTCACTTGACTTTTTACTGTAGGATAGAAACGCCCGAGGTCGCTGTGTTTCAGACGGCTAGCTTCGCATTTCTTGCAGAACTGCCACGGTTCCATCACAGCTGTAATGTCTCTCTGCATGTCTCACTTCTGTCGTCTCCGAGAAACACCTGAAATCGTGCGTCGGCTTCGATGATCTTGGTTCAACCAGACTGGGACCTTGCACCTCCACTTAATGGGCGCTTCCAACGTAAGTCGGCTCTAACGTCAGCGAGCTAAACTGTACATAGTACCTGTCTGTTAGATCGTTCTATTCCTATTTCAGAAAATTAAACCATTATTCATGCTATCAATTACCGCAGCTTCACCCTTGGAACAGATTGTATCCGGGGGCCGTATGAGATATGACCTTGTCCAACCTATGAGGTCATCCTCTTCTCGGGCAATGCGATTTCATAGCCTCATGCGTAACTAACATGTCTCAATCTAATAACAGTCTACAGAACTGTAACTCAACGCACATTCAGCATAAGCACATGCAGTATCATGTAAAATTTCCAACCAGCTACATCAGGTCAATTCAACATAGGTACAATAAGTACATACTGGTATGACCTCAAAAATGTGGCACCTATTTACTATACTAGCCAGATGCTCATTATCTCCTTATAGACACCTATGATACCGCGGCCGAGACTAGCAAGGATCTTAGCGATCGAGGGCTTGATAATAATTAACCATTTATCGGATTTTTTGATTGGTTTATGAGCCCGACATTTTCTTCCAATAGGAGCCATTAGAGCTCCGTACACCAGAAATACCCTTGCTCTATCTGCATGTCTCTCCTTATCCGCGTGGAATCCGCTGCAGCTCGGCATCAATTCTCCCTTGCCTTCATCTGAAGCTGCACCCAGAAGCTCGGTAAAGCTCTCTTATAGGCAAGCCAACCTTGGTTCATCTAGGTGGTTTCGGATGAGAAAAAGGGGTTCGTACGCTTTACTTTGTCATAAACGGCTTCCTCATAGGATACCTTCGCTGGTAATCTTACCTTCTCGTGTTATCAAAACGGCAAAAGTCCCTTACTAAGATTGGGACGTCGAGGGCAAACCGAACGTCTCTTTGGTTTGGATCTCAGTAGTCCTACTCTTTCACTACTAGGCTCCTAGCGAATAGCTTCGCGAGCAATCGATTCTTCCTGATAATCCTAGAATAGAACACCCTAACATTAGTTTGACCAAACCTGGTCACCTGGCAGACCTAGCTCTAGATGTCAAAACCGGACCTGTCAACCTCCAATCGATAAGGCGAACGAGTCTCCAATCGCTCGGCTTTTTGTCAGGCTTTTCGACATCTCCCTTGCAGCGCAGCGCAATCAACACGTGCGGGCAATACAAGCTGAAAGCTGCATGGCCTGAGGCAAACCCGATGCGTTGGCAAGGGCAAGCAACTTTGCGTCAATACGTCCGACAATGTCTTGGACCGGCAGCGAAGCCATCAGGGCCAGAGACCCGAAAGCCCTGTTGGAGTCCCGGCCGTATGGGTCCACAGGCACCTGTGGCGAGTGCCGAATATGCAGCTCCGCCACAATCGTATACGCTCTTTATGGCTATGCAGTTAGTGTTATGTCGACGTGGCATTTCATCCTCCAGAAGCCCTCTCAGAAATCCAAGGATCGTCAACGACGAAATAAGGAGTCCGAAAGTTAACAGTCCCAATTTACTGTTGAAACCATACTTGCCGCACAGCTGAGCCGCGACAAACAAACCTTTGAGAGTAAAAAAGGCGATCTTCGAAACTACGGAATGATCCTCCTTGGCATTCAGCGGACAGGGCTCCAAAGCCAATCGTTGGCTCTTGACTTGCCGCAAGCAGGGTCTCGTTCAGGAGAGCAGGGGTCTTCCGCAAAACGATTGGTCCGAATGCATGAGACACACAGGACCAAGACTTTGCACTTTTGGTATCCCTCAAATAACGTGACAAGAAGATGGTGGGCAAGTATCTGTCTTCGGTCAAACTGTGCTATCGTCGCCTCGAATAGGTAGGTTTTCCTTCTCAACGACATCCAACGATATTCTCAGCACATGCCACTTGCATCCACACATTTTGGATAAATCGATTTGCTTGGCCTTCGTCTTCTTGCTTCGGGAGTCATCATGCGAGTTGGTGGCGTCGTCAGCTCAGCGGCGTAAAATGCGGGATTAGCGCGCTCCCGTGCCCAGTTCCCTCTAGCGAGCATCTCGATATCCAACATCGTGATATCAAAGGTGAGTCAAAAGACGCCATAGTGGAATTTCTTTCCAGCGTCGCCGCGTTTCATGCCACGCGATGTTCTATGCGTCGAAGACCGATAATTCGAAGCATGCGGGCACGCACGTATGTATGTCTTAGACATTGTAGATCCGCCTGCGCATAGCCGGGCCTCTTCCCCAGCTGCTCAACTACACGCCAAGGGACGATGCCTCATTTGTTGGAGCCTATGTACTTCTTCCTCGACGGTTCTTATCTCTACATAGCTAACTGACGGATTCCATCGATTTTTCAGTTCCCAATAAGCGCAGGTTGCACCAACAGGCGCTTGTGTTAGCGCGAGTTGCCCCTTTTGGTCAGTCTGTCCTAGCCAACCTTGCCAACGACAGACGAATCGGCCCATCAAATAGAGTGATGGAGACCAACTTCGAGTTTTCAAGTGGATTATCGTGCTTATAAGCAGACGCCCCCATCGCTACAGTAGCCCTGCTACTGGCTCTCCTGAGTCCCGACCAGGCCGAGATCTGCTTGTCCGTCTTTCTCCCCATACGCGGTATCGTGGTAGAGCTTACTGTGGCTTTACAATATATGTGGAGCTGACGAATATTCGGTCGTTCCTCCATCCTCTCACCGGCGCAGTGGGCTAGATATCAGGCCTTGTAGTCCCCCTTCTCCGTGATAGGCCTCTTAATCGGCCTCGTATGAACCACATGAACGCCAAAGCTGGTCATCTGACTTCGCGGTCAAATGAGTTTTTTGTACGACGTTAAAATGATTGGAATAACATGTGACCTCCTATCTGCACCGTGTTTGGTTGCCCCAACTTCAAGGTGCAGATCTGGGATGTTTTCATTGTTGATGGCTTAGCTGAAGCTCGTTAGTCGTCCGCTCACTTCTCGGATATTGCATCGGAACCAAGAGTAATTACGGATGGCTCGATTAGGTTAGGAAGCCGTTAGGCCACATTGCCTGTTCACCATTTAGGAATATGTCATGTTGGTTCCTCTTCAATATATCATGTCGAGTCGGGCCGCACCGAAACCATCGACGCCATGAGGCGACATTATCAAGCCAAGAGTGAAACCGCATTCTGACATAGACTGGAGTGCCAAGACCAGTCAGCGTACTGTTTTGAGGCCGTATGGAACGAGATCATCCGCATGCCGACGGACGTGTCCTTGGTGGCGGTACATCACGGCGAAAAGGCCATGGACGAATACCGGCCCGCGCGATTCGGCTTCCGCACAGGCGGGAAGGCTGGCGAGACCTAGGGAACCCGCACCCGGGGACAGCTGGCCGCCCCTTCGGCGGTGGCGTCACCATGTGCCCCGAGAGCTTTATTGCGAAGCGCTCTATACACATGTTCATGGCGCTCTTACTTCATCGGTACGATGTAGAGAATGGGGTCAAGGATGCAGAGACGGGTAAGCCTGTACTGGACGTTCTCGGTGAAAGAGGACGTGGAGCAGGTAAGGGTGAAATTGACTCACAGGTTTACTTACGCAAGTGAGGTAGGTACATTGCGTCCCAGCTCATATCTTTCTCCCTGCGTCTTTTCATTGATTGATTCGTTTCTTTTTCTGTCTGATAGCTCTGCTATCATACGCATACCTGCCAGTATCGGCTTCGTATGTGAGCGCCGGTTAGCTTGAAGGTCGGGGGTCGCAGATGTACCCAGGTATCATGACTCAGGTATCATGAATTACGAGGGCAAGATTACGAATAAACCTGCCTCCTGCCATGTATCCTACTAATTAATAGCCCCATGGTCTTGGAGTCGATTCAAGGGTCAAGAGGATGACATGACCGTGGATATATATCATATCTTTGCGCGTAACTAAAGGAAAGAAAAGGAAAAGGTCGAATCACGCGCCGTACCATTCCACTACAGGTGACAATAAGACCACAACTGCTACGATACAATATCTACGTGTATGTATTTCCGTATGAGGTCTCCACCAAGGCACCAGTATATATATTCGTGACCCGTCCCGTGGAAATCTCAATGTAACATCTCTATCAACCCATCAACTCGTCAACTCATCGACCACCAGTTACGACCCAGCATCCCAAATTCTTTGCCGGACAGGTCCCCACATTGCATTGCATACCAAACCATCACAGGAATCCTACTCTTGCCCTAGTTGCCCATCACGACTGCATCCACGATGTGCACCGAGATCTGGCACAAGCACCCATGTAGTCTTATCCACGATCCACCCGTGGAGCACCGGGTGCTTCACGCTGTCAATGCATGCTGGTTCTACTCACTCCTATTCAACAATAGCGATACGAACTTGCCTGGAAGCAGCAATTGCTGGCTGCTTGAAAAGGAGGAAAAGTAATTTGGCCGTGATTGTTTGGACTGCTGGAGGACTTATTGGGACCGCGTAAAGGAGCGCATTAGGGAGCAGCGGAAGTACGGTCGAGAGCTTTATGGCGATGGTCGGCGCGAATTTTTGTCGTAGTTGGTCTATCTTAACTGGGATCGATTTTGGGGGGAATCCAAGAGTTGCCTACTAGGCACAATTCCCATCTTCTCCATACATAATACGAAGGTCCAAACCAAAGCTTCGCACTCCTGCTGCTAGATACACAATGTGTGAATGGATGTATCTGGACAGTCTCAGCTAATCTCACAGTAATTTAACCCCCTGCAGCTATCATGACTAGCCAGCTGAGCTCCAGGGAACAAATCGCTATTCTGATACTTGCTTCAGGAGGTAGGTATGTTAGGTTTTAGCTGATCGATACCGTAAGCTTTTACTAGTACACACCGTAGGCGGATATCCCCATAACAAGCACCCGGCCTACGAGAAACATTCTCTTCCATAAGCCAGAGGTTCCCCCTTATCACTCGGTAGACAGCTTGTCCCATCCTCTCGCCGCATACGAGAAAACATGACTCTTACGCAAGTCGGCATAGACATCCTTTAGGCCATCTTACCGGTCCTAGACACGATCGCCATCGCATGCGCGGATATCGAAACCTTCCTACTCTGGGTCTTTGGATTCCCTAGCTCAACCACTTTTCGCGCGTTCGCTGAATTTCCCGAGAAGACGGCAGTCCCGAAAATACCAGAGATCCTCCCTTGGTTCGCACAGATTTTCAGGGTGCAGGCTTTAACCTTGCTGTTAGCTGCACCTTTCCTAGCCAGAATGGAAAATCACCCGCATTCAAGAGGGCCTGTTGGACGACTGGTAGCCCCGTTGGCAAGGAGGAGCGAACGCTTAGCGAGTGCTCTTATGCTGATGCGAATGTGGCTATCTATGGCCGCTTGGAACGCTACCTTAATACATTTCCTTCGCACTGGAAATGAAGGCAACCTATTCCTCACAATGCCTTTCCTTACGATCCCACTTTAGTGTAAGGTCTAGAGCATGGACCAACTATGGGACGATCTTTGAAGGGTGGGTAATATCATGGAGAGTCGGCAGCATTTGAATGACATTCATGGCATCAGTGGTATGATAGAACTGGGCGGTTAAAGGCGGACCATGGAATTAAATGGCTTGGCAGTGGGCTCGAAGGAGGCAATACACCAAGATACTGGTTACTTATCTTTACAATATATCACCAAAAGTAGATTGCCTTTCACGAAAACAATTCACAATCCGTATAGTTAGATTAGTCAAATCTTCTGACAGGGCTATGCAAAAGAGAAAGTCCTTTTTCGAACAGCGAAGTCCCCTAATTCGGTGACATGATGTCTTTTGGCGCGAAATCATATAAATACAAGGCAAGATTTGAACGGGATACAAAGACCATCATACTCCACGCCGACTCGGTTCTGCGAGACGCCACGTCCGAATCGATTCTAATGAATCCGTGCTTAGTGGAATAATTCGGATGTTGATGAGTCTATCATAAGTTTCATCCGAGTAATATCACAGTCGTTATCATACGTCAGAAACTGATCAATACTTATCGTCAGCAATTGTTTATTCCCACCAGTTACTCATCAGCTTCATGCCAACTTGATACTGAATTGCTTCGTAGGAGGTACTACGCGTGGAGCTAGTACATGACGATAGGTATTACTTGCTGTCGTTAAGTGTGTCCGCGTGCGTGATTCGTTGATACCCAGTTGTATCTGCGTTTAACCTACACAGGTATAACATAGAAAAATGTGTGAAACAGTGCACCTATAAAATAGTTTGAAATCTTCACCACTGTATAGTCACCGTCTTATGCGTACAATAATAGAGAAGAACGATGGCTGTGCTGTAGTTGAGTCAATCACCAACGAAATTCAATGGTCACTTCACACATATTTCACATACCTAATTGATGCATGAAGTTATCATGAGTATTACCACATCTCTTTCTGCTTTCCTATATATGATATCCCGCAAGCCCATAGCCATTCCTAAAACCAGAACTAACATCATCATCAACCACAAACTACCTACAGACTGGCATCGAGAACCTTTCGACAATCTCTACGCAACTCGCATTATTACCACAAGCCACACCTTTCCAGACATCGGCCTCGGCCCCGCCCTACCCACGATGTGCCACATAGTGCAGTACAAGTACATTTGCGGCCACGACGGTTCTAGACTCCTCCAAGCATGTCCGAACTGGGAAATCGGCCACAACAAGGGAAATCAGACTGCGCCGGGAAGCCAGACTTGCCCCGACTTTGTCTCCAGCGCAGCCCCCAGGGTTAATCAGAATCATGATAGGTGTTCCGACTGCATACAACGGGCTCAGGCCGCTGAGGAGAAGAAGAAGAAGAGTAGATAGAACCTAGCGACTCTCATGACATACGGGATGTACGGTGAAGAGGGGGCTGTCATGGACGGGGAGGCTGCTGATACTTACGATCTGGGCTGTTTACGGTGGACGACTGGCAGTGGATTAGGTAGTCATGTCTGGCTAACCTAGACGGCTGACAGCCAATCAACTTCGATGGAATCAATCTAGGAGGTAATTTTTGGGAACCATGCTTCTTTGCTTTTTTGGTACATGGGGTTTTCTACGATTTTGGCAGAACATGGGGTTTTAAAAATATCCATTCAATATAACATTTTTGGCAAAGCAGCCTCAGAATTCAAGACGTGAGAGGCACATGACTGTTTAACACTTCCAAGTGTAAAGGTAAATAAAATTACCAACCTGTATAATTCCCTACATAAAGGATTTTAGAGGTAGATTATGCCATGACATCTCTATTTTACCTGGCCCTTCAAAGTTCAGCGACATCATGCGAGGAACTAACTATCTCTAGACATGCTGAAAAAGATTTCGATCTGGGACTAAACTCTCGGAAGCTTCATGTCCACTCTGTCATAGACATTCAATTATATAGGTAGACCCGACTCTAATGTCTTCATACTCAGTCGTGTTAACTTAAATTTCCCGTTAGTTATTATATTTCATCATTATATCGGTCAACTAATCTGTTGTAAGGGTCTTACTAAGGTATAGGTCACAGCTAATCAGCACCTAAACCTATCTTTTCCAGAGTATTCAACTTGTCAGATTAGAGCTCATTACTACTAGACATTTAATAGTGCTAGGCTAGAACACATTCTATCACATACTACTCTACCGAAACTGTAACATCATAACAACAACCGTGACAAAGAGGACGTGCTTAAGCGAGTTCACTAAAAGAACCAGCATTCCCATGGTCGCTCGACCTATTTCTGCCTGGGAATTTCATTACGTATAAAGGTCAGCCGGTGGCCGAGGTGGTTCGAGACCGGCGATTGTAAAACGGGCGTCGAACACCAAGCCTTTCGCTTCGCCCCCCGTTCGAGTCTCGATTGCTATCGTAAGCGATGACACTGGGGTTGTCTAGAACAGGGGATGGTTCCTCTTTTCTTGTCAGTGGTCTCGTCTAGCATAGCGAGCATAACATAGCAGATCGTCACGAGGTATCTAGAGCCTGTGGGGGATTTTTCCTGATTTAGTCTCGTCATCTAATCTATCGCGATGGTGCGAAGTGAGGGGAAGCGTTGCAGTGCGCGCCGGCCGTATTCGTAACACGCCATTCAGCGTGCTCAATTGAGGGCATCACGGGCCTCGGCATCGACGTCGATCCTAAAGCAGCTTGGGCCAAGCAGTGCGGAGTCCAATTTACGGGACGGGGCAAACTTCAGGCTTAGTGGCAAGCAGCTCAAGCCCACGCAGGGAAACCCCAAGGATGCGCAGCAGTGAAACATCTGCCGACCCTTGGCGTGGTGTATAATATATACGACACCCTTTTGGAAGTCGACTGGGCGAAGTGCGCGTTCTAGCAGGGACCCTGAAGATGCTAGACACATTATAAAGTGCGGAGGGTTGCAGCCGGCCTGGGATCCAGGTACGCAAGCCCATCCGGCTAAAACTACAGATTAAAGAGCATATACTCTTTTCGATAACGATAAGATGCCAAGGGGTAGTACAGAACCCCCGGCTTGCTCTAAGCTGTCGTGTAAGGTTGGTACAGAGCCGTCGACGTCGACGACGGAGGAGTGTATATGTGACATCTACGATGCAGGTGGATAAATGAAAAGGCAATGTGGGGGAGGGGAAAGTTACATCAGACTCCCCAGGTGTATGGAAGATGGCGCTCCGACGAAACACCTCCCGGCGTCAATGGGGCTGTCTATAAAGGTAGAAGCCACCTGGGGCTGGCGAGGTGGAAAAGGGATAGAAGAGGAGCTCTGAGCGTTGTCCCACGAATCCCCCAAATCCTCAGTCAAAAACACCAAGCGAACCTAGCAGCAAACATGGCCATCTCGACCGAAGTCCCCCAGACCCGGGAGTGGAACGGGAAGAAGGTGCCCGTCTACCCCATGGAGGTCATCGACTTCTCGAAGCTGCTCTCCCAGGAGCCCGTAGAGATCGAGAGGCTGGTTCGCGCTTGCCAGGACGCGGGATACTTCTACCTGGACCTGCGAGGCATCGACGGCCGTCGCATGCTCGAGGACCAGCAGGACACCCTCAAGCTCATGTACCGGTTCTTC
This sequence comes from Hypoxylon sp. FL1150, assembly GCA_022495205.1. Classification (NCBI taxonomy): domain Eukaryota; kingdom Fungi; phylum Ascomycota; class Sordariomycetes; order Xylariales; family Hypoxylaceae; genus Hypoxylon; species Hypoxylon sp. FL1150. Next base: position 371,611 of record MU376172.1, read on the forward strand.
GACGCCCCTCTTGAGGCCAAGAACGAGTTCGGTCTTGTTGCTCCCCATCTCGGGTAAGCCAACACGCGAATAACCACTCTAGAAAATGATATGGTAGTTGCTAACGAAAAGAAAACAGATACGAGCCCATCGGCTCCCGCACCGGCGTCCTCGACAACACCAAGGACGGCTACGAGATGATCAAGGTGTCGCGCGACGAGATCCAGAAGGACAGCCCGCACCTGCCGGCGGTCCTCAAGACGAGCCCGGACATGAAGGTGCTGGAGCACGCCATCGCGGGCGCCAACATCGCGACCAAGACGATCCTGTCGTCGCTCTCGACGGGCCTGGGCCTGACGGGCGCCGCGCGCTTCGAGAACTCGCACCGCAACGACCGGCCCTCGACCTCCACCATCGCCATGATGCACTACATCCCGTCGGACCCGTCGGCCAAGAACATCGGCCACCAGAAGCACACCGACATCAGCTCGCTGACCTTCCTCTTCGCCGAGCAGTGGGGCCTGCAGGTGCGCCCGCCGGGCTCCAAGGAGTTCGGTTTCGTCGAGCCCCGCGACGGCATGGCCGTCATCAACGTCGGCGACTCGCTGCGCTTCGCGTCCGGCCACACCATGCAGTCGTGCATCCACCGCGTCGTGCCCCTCGACCCCACCGAGCACCGCTACTCCATCGCCTACTTCCTCCGCGCCGAGAACGACACCATGTTCACCGACTCCGAGGGCCGCTACATCACCGCCGGCCAGTGGCACGACGAGAAGTTCTTCGCCTTCACCTCCCCGCCCGAGGTCCAGGCCCTCGCTCCCAGCTCCATGATCCTCGGCGGCATGACCGAGGAGGACGCCGAGGCCGAAGTCGACACCAAGGACGCTCCTAGTCCCGTTGTCGGCGCCACCAACCTCAAGGAGGCCGTCCAGGTTTACTGATGATGATTTATCTCTCTCCGCCAAAAGGAAGGGAATGGGGACGGGTATATAGAGGGGGAATATGGGTTATTGATTTATACATACCTTCTGCCTACCTTGCCTACCTTGCCTACCTACTACAGACGGTCGTTTGAACGTCGTTCGTGTTTCTCGTTTTAGACTGGCTTTAGTCAGTGTAGCTTCTAGATCGCCTCGCAACAGAAGGCAGATACAGTTGAAAAAAATCTCTGAGAATACTCCGATGGGTACTATACCTATATATAGTCGTCAATATGAATATCTCATTTGTCATGACAATCATAAACTGTTTATTATTGGTGATGCCATGGACTAGTCGAGAACAAGTAGTAGACTGACTATTCACTCGAATCTACCTAGGCAAGCGCAGGGTAATAAGAGCAAAAGCAATCGAGATCGAAGAAAATAACCACCACGCCACCGGAACACGCGACTATCGTGCGTTGCATAAAGGGTCAATGGCCTCTCGAATTGCCCTGATCCTTAGATACCTAGCAGGAGGTACCCAAGGCATCCAGCAAACAGCTGTTGTGCAAACCAACCAGCCCAGGATCAATGTATTCCCATTCGATCGATACCACGGGCAATCTCCTCAATCCCATCCGCTCGTTGCACTCCCTCAGCCGGCGTATGATTAGCACCTCCCACTGCTTCCCCACACTCCGGGCATCTTGCCTGTTGCATCGGCATTCCACACTCGCCAACTGTGAATGGATGGCCATTTACACACGTATACCAATGGCCTGTTCCAGAGAACTCACGAGTCATAGCCTCGTATACTGCACGCATTTCATCAGCAGAGACTGCATTGTAAAATACGCCGTCTCTTAGCATCTTCTCCACAGCCTCGATCTCAGCTTTGATGCCATGGGTCTGGCTGCTATGCTTCTCGACTAGTTGGCGAGCGGCAGCTAGCTGATCTGAGGCTAGTTTCTTAAGTTCTTCAGCTCTTTCCTCGTGCTTTGCCTCTGATGAGTCTTCGGCCGAGATAAGAGCTCGACTAAAGGTGAAGAGTTGTGCCGAATAAAGGCAAGCTTCAGCTTCCTGCCTCGGGTGTTTCGTTGCCTTAGACTGTTCCGCTAGAATCCTGCAATCCATTATCTGCTGCGAGAAGTCCAGCATAAGTTTCGGTCGAACGTCGGTCAGGTCTTTTCGCAGTTCCATAAAGTCAGAGATAATAGTTATATCGCACTTCACCAAAAGTGAGCACGCTTGGAGGTAACCCTTATTCTGGATTCGGGTCTCATCCAAGGTAAAGTCTCCTCCAAGGTTTCGTTGGCGTGATGCATGCTGAACGAGGTCGCCGACGCGTTGAAAGGGTTGCTCTTCCTTCTTTACTTGGTTGATGAAGCCACTAATTTTGTGCCAAAGCTTCAGGATCTCGACGTATCTGTTTCCACCCACCCAATCGCGGATTAACTGAAGCTGCTTGAAACGCCCTTTGGTAACCACTAGCTTGGATGGTTTAGTGTTTTGTGCCAGAGTTCGGGAAAATGTGAACTTCGATACACGTTCCTGCGCGTTGAGTAACTCAGTCGCCCACTTGGAGTACTCGATATTAGACCAAGAGATGAATTTCTTAGTAGCCTCATCAAGCATAGCCCGCCGTACGATTCGTCCGTACCGGGCAATATTGCGCAGGGAACCTCGACATGTTGGACAGGTCTTGATTTCATCCATCGAGAAGGGTTGCGTGGCGCTGGTAAGAGCTCTTGGGTTTTCCTCGGTTGACATTTCGTAATGAGCTTTCATGTCCATGATACCGTCCATATTTGTCATAGTTGTAAAGTGGCCACAGTCCGGGAAGATACAAGGATCTTCATCCAAGTTGATTTCATGATACTGCATCATCATGATAAAGTCCACCTCGACCGCTTTGATGTCTTCAGAGCAACAAATCTGACAAAATTTGGTGTCAGGGCATGTCTCTCCACATATGGATGGGCATTGATGACCGCAGCCTAAAACCTTCTCGCATCGTTTTGAGCAAGGAATCCAGTCGCAGGGAGCAGCACATGGCATTGTACATTGCGCGTGTGGGCAACTCGACGCGCAAATCTGCTCAGCACATGGCGTGCACGGCTCATGGCATTTCTTGCTGCACTTGGAATGGCTGCAACGAACTTCACACGGTGCTGGGCATAGGAGGCACTCAGAGTCGGGATGGCATGGCTGAGTGCAGCTATGACGGCAAGCTGTATATTTTCGGCCGCATTTTTGGTCGCAGATTCCGTGATTCAAGCTGGTGACTTTCCCGTCCTCTCTCTTCCTGCAACGATAGCATGGGCTTTGACAATCGTGGCCGCATGGTAGAGGACTTCCGCATACCTTTGTGCAGCTGTAGGAATTGGCACTGATGTCTATATGGCAGAAGACCTCAACCTCGTGGCCACATCCGGATACAGTTTTCCTGACCCGTTCTTTGCAAATGATGCTAGATGGATCTTGTGCTTGCCAACAAGGCGCCGAGGAAATTCTGTGGCCGCACGCAAGTGTGATATCGAGGTCTCGTAGTTGTTCATTACACTTAGGCGCGCAAGGGTCTCCGCAAACCAGTCTGCACGGATGTTGGCAGCCTTTTTTCGGCCGAGGGCAAGGTTCGAGACACTTGACGGCATTGTGAAGATTCTCGTGGTGACATCTGTTCACGCAAGAATGGCCACATGACAGGCGTCGATCGCAGGGAAGAATACATCCCCCTTCAGGGGCGACCCGCAAGAAGTCGTCGGCCTTGGATACGAGTAAGGGGGTGTCAGGGTGCCGCGGGCCTACAAAGACCAATGTCAGTAGTTGAAAATTCTAGAAATAGAGATTACTCACACTGTAGCTCCAGCTCTTTACCGACGTTTCCACTCTTCTCAAGGATATTCAACACCTTAGACCACATATTTACATGTCTATATGTGTTGGCATTCCCGATAAGATACATGCCGTGCTGGGCTCGAGACAGCAGCACGTTGATGCGATTGGATGTGCTGAGGAACCCACACCTGTTCGCATTATTGCTCCTGACTAGTGAGATCACCACTATTTTAGCTTCCTCGCCCTGGAAATTGTCGACAGTTGCCAGTCGGATGCTCTTCAGTAGGGTTCTCTTGATGGGAGGAAGCTTGTATGCCGGCGCAACTATATCACCATTTGCTAATTTATCTGCCTCGATAGCCTCGATCTCGTCCATGTCTCGTTCGCCAACTGAAATTTCGAATAAGTTTCCCATCGCGCGACGAAGTTGCATGAGTTGACCAAGATAGGGTGTGATAACGGCGATGTCATCCGGTCCATAAGATCCCTGTCTGACTATATGTTGGACAAGCGAGACAGTCATTTCAATCTCAAAGGCGTTGGTGCGTGAAGTTGTTATCGGATCGAGCTGAGATTCTTGATCTTCTGGTATTTCATGGTGCAGCCAGAATAGGCGTCTCTTCATGCCATAAACCTCTGGATACTCGGCAACAGCGCCACTATCCTCTAGTGAAGGGTATAGGGTCGATCGAATCAACTCTGAGACGCTTGGATGCATTCTTCGCTGAGTTTCTAGAGTGTCGAAAGGTAGTCTCGGGTCCGTATGGTGGAGCGGGTTGATGAGACGCTCGAATAGTGACACATCGAGGGAGTACTGGACGCCTCCAGGATTGGTGCTCTGCAGATCATAATTGGCTATTTGAGGTCTCAGCTGTAGATGATCACCAATGAGAATAGCATGCTCGACGGATGGAAGAAGAGCGGTGAGGGTATGCGCCTCGAGGACTTCACCTGCCTCCTCGCAAAGCATTACTTTGCACCTCAGTTTCTGGAGGAGGTCCAGATTTCTTGCCAAACCAGTGGTTGTGACCCCGACAACTTCCGCATCGTGTAAGCATCGCAAGTCAACATCACGAGATACCTTATCTCGCTCAGCCTTGGTCGTCTCATAAGTTCTATATTTCTGCACGATTTTAGTTATCAGCGGATCGCGTTGTTCTCGAACCCAAAACGTGTAAAGCATGGTTCTTTCTGTATGAGTCATGCTCCAAAGGTCTGCCATTCGTAGGCTATCGACATCACGAGGAGGGGAATTGCCCCGCAGACCACTGCGCCGCCATTGATTCAGAAGTTGGTCAGGATCGGGACGAACTTGTATGAACCCATCTTGGTCCATTAGCTCACCGAAAAAAGCATCATGGTGCCAACGGTGGGAGGAATGTAGATAGTTCCGTAATGAGTTCAAGGATTGACAGGACTCGAGGGCTTTAATATACTCCGTTATAGATGAGACGAGGTCATCGAGCTTTTCCCTCAGTTCCCAAAGGGAGCTCTTTTCGGCCTTGGTGCGATCTGCAGTTTTAGCTACGATACGGAGGTTGGCACCTTCAAGCTCTTCTGCCTTTGACCTTGACCCAATCCGAATGATTTTGACATCGTCGCGCTGTAGATGCACTAATAACTGGTCCAGTGCATGGTTGGTGTAACAGACGCAAAGAATGGGACCAAGTTTGGCCTGTTTCTTGTTTGCGAGCAGTACCTTGATGATTTTCTCGCCAGTGTAACCTTCACATATTCGCGTTAGCAAGTTGGGCCTTCGGTAGTGTGCAAGCCAGTCGTGAGATTGATGATATACTTGAGCCGAAAAGTGAAAAAGACAATCAAATCAAAACTTACTTTTACCAGTTCCAGGTGGACCTTGAATCAGAGCCAGCTTTCTCGACAATGTATGGAGTAGGGCACCAGATTGGGTCAAGTCGAGGGTCGAGTGCTCGGATAATACCTCGGGGTCGAGTGGCTTTCCGGGGGAATGATGTAGGACTTCATTGTTGCTGGTGAGGCAACCCAAATTAAAGGAGAATCCCGGCATCGTGCTGTATTGAGGAGGCCCAACCTCCGTGACATCAGGTACCACGTTGGTCTGCTCGGTCGAGGCAAGCAAATCGTCAAAAGGTACATCTGCCTTCTTTGACATCCGCTGGAGAGCCGTGAGTGTATGCTGAAATGAAGGGAGTAGGACACCTGGGAATTCTACCAGGCATCGGTGCTGCATAGGACCTACCCATTGAAACCATTGGAGCACCTGGCAGATATCGTTTTGGCGAACCTCAGCAAGACGTAAATGGACGTAGGCGAACGCGTCATCGTCGGCAAGAGATGGCCTTCGAGAGGACCCTTCAGCTTCGTCTTGTACTCTGTTCCCCTTTGTCTGTTCATGCGCTATGATGGTGTTATCGGCAACCACACAGAATAAAACAGAACCGTCCTCAGATAGGATACAGACAAGACCACCGGGTTGAAGACGTCGAGAGCTTCCCCACCAGTCTCGACGCTGTTGAACACTCTTCTTGGTAGCAGGCTGGTGGAATTGAATAACCATGTCCATGCCGTTATTTCTGTCGAAGTCGACGTTAACGACCGCAGCACCTTCATATGCGTAGGTGCGAAGAGTTGACCCGTTGCCACGGTTCTGCCTGTGGTTACGGTCTCGCATGGTATCGAGCTGTATACCTACTGTATCTCGAAGTTGGCCAACGGTATCTTCCCGCAGCAGGCGAAATTCTCTATCAAGGCGACCACGCATGCCAGGGGTATGAAATAGGGATGAGTCCGTAGTCGGCAAGTACTCATTGCGCTTCGAGGCGATCTCCTCATAAGTCGGCAAAATTCTGATGTCGCAAATGTCAGCGTGATCATTGTCGTGTCGTGGACCTTCCGCTGAAAGCACTCCAGGTAAATCCTTTCGCATGACGAATTCGGCTCGCGTTGCTGGGACTCTCTTTTCCACCTCGGCCTCGGCCAGTGCGTCGCCGACACCGAGACGCCGCCAAAGGTACTGCAAATGTTTCCGAGCTTGGAGCTTTGAAAAGTCGTCAGGGGAGTGTTTGGCAGCCTCAATATGATCATCAAGTCGCTTAACAATGTGGCTGTAGTTATCATCGACAATATTGGTTGTGTTACAGTCGACCATAATCGCAAGAACTGAAAGCGAAAGTTCGCAGGCAGATATTGCATACTCGTCATCCGCGGCCATGGGTAAAGTAGACCAGACAGGGAACAAATCCGCAATGAAGTCGAATAGCACTCTCATACGTCTACCGCCAATTCCTTGGATGAAGTTGCAAATAGTCGCTACTTGTTGCTCGAGCACATTGGAGTCGGCGACTCGAGTATGAGTAAGCAATTGAAACATAGGTCGGATCTGGCCAAGCCATAGACGGGCTTTATCTGTATCGGGTTTACCTATTGTTTCCCGAATGTACTGGTCAAGGTCTTTGATAAAGTCAAGACCATCTTCCTGGGCGATGAGTTTGACGGTCTCCTGCGAAGCACCAACATCTCCTTCCATCAACTCAAGAGCAAGCTTGAAAAAGCAATCACCTGTCTGCTGGTTTCTGACAGTAGATGCGCGAGTGGCCCATGAACTCGAAGGATTCGAGTTCAACAATCGTTTCCATTCTCGTAGGCGGTCTTGAGGGGGGGTTTGCTGTGCGTCGTGGTTCCTGGGCTTTGTCGACGATCGAGACTGAGCTGCAGAGGATGCATCGTGAGAAAACTTGCACCGTGCTCCAAATTTGCATGAACCGTGCTGCTGGAAGTGAAAGCACGGCCGAGAGGCTTGTGCACCTTTTCTCCTAGAATACCTAGATGTTAGCAAAGCAAGGTAGGTATGCTAGAGGAATGCATGGTCATGGCTGCTTTGCAATGCCAAGCCATATCATTATTCTTACATATCCATGGTGATAATCCGTTGACACAACCCTTTTAGCGCTGTAGAACGGGGTGAGATATCATGCGGGAAAGAGAAAGGTTCATGAAAGGAGCCTGTTCACCTTCTTGAAGAGTTGGATGAATGGCTAGATCGAGGAACGAAGATATCTCTAGAAGTGGCGACGATGTGGAAGATTGGGAGAAGAGAGTGTGTTAAGACACGTCAAGACAATGAAGGAAGAAATACGAAGAAACGGCGGCCTGCAAACGCAAGGCATTAATGGGCTTTGAGGCTGCCACGCTAGAAGGTGTGTTGCCGGGCTACTTGTGTCGTGCCTTCCTATGGGAGGCCCTCGGCGGTAGCACAGCATCAAGTGCAGGAACCTGAATGGCAACAGCGACCATCGGCCTTTGAGCGCCTGTACGATGCTGAGCAAACGGCAGGGGTGATGAATAATCGTCTAGGACCAGTAAATTTATGGTAGCCAGCTGTTGGTTCAAAGTGTTCAAGACATATCCAAAGGAACGAGCAGAACGGTCCACTGAGTTGCTGAACCGCTAGCCTTGTCATCTCGGGATGTACCGAACGGGTATTTCCTCACATATCGCAGATGACATGTCGCAATAGGACTTTTGCGTAGCAGTTGGTTCTGTCTCGGGTCCGCTTAAGGGTCGCTCGAGCGGGCGTTATGAGAGGCCTATTACTGCTGAGCCTCCCGGTTGAGGGCGAGCACAGCCGACACATAACCAATTTCGAGGTGCGCAAACGCTGATGACCCTCTGCTACCATTACCAAGAAGAGACCTCGGTCAATAATTCACAATCCAACCTTTGGCCGGTCGTCAATGACCATGTCTCAATGCCAGTTGCGCCGAGTAGGCCAAACCAACGTCTTTGCCAGCGCTTAGACGAGGCAGAATCCGACAGATGGGCGTTCTGGGCTGGACGCGACATCGCGACTTAGTACCTGGGTAACTCGTAATATGTGGTTAGAACTCTTCGATAGCGGCACCCCTTAGGTGGTATTACTGCTGAAGAATGGTATTTCTCAAGATCTTGTCGGGGTATACCTAGGTAGGTAGGTAGCCATCCATATTATCCACAGTTGCTCATTCGTAGAAGGATCGGAAATCGGACCAAACGACTGTGTTTTGTCATTTACATATTAGTCACCACCAGCCCAAAGAAACAAGCTCAGATCAACTATCGAGCTTCAGAATCCTGGCAACTCGACACGGCATTAGACTTAAGTGACATGAATATGCTTTATTCTTGGCGCCTGATCGTGAAATCGCGAAATGATGCTATTAATAAAGAAACGCGACACGGTCAACAGTTGGTTGTCGGAGGTGTGAGGCCAGGTGTCTCCATATTTCTCACCCAAGAGAGGAATAGATCATCTTTAAGCCATGGGTTATAGGTTAGAATATTCTTTAAAGCAGACGGAGTTGATGAATTACACGAAGGCTATCGTACGCTATACATCGATATTACTGGTCGGTCATCTAACAAGATTTACCTACCTAGATCACAACTACTCCGTCTCTTAGTGAGCAATCTTAGTGATTCAATAGAACGATTATTGGCAATGTTTCCTTTGCCTTATGCCGATTGACAATTTCCCCTGGTACTTGGCTCTGGGCGCTGTTGCAGATCTGCGCGTACTCGTTTCATCAGATGAGACGCTGTACGAACGGGGCTGCCCAATATGTCACCAGCTCCTCAATACAGTAAGAGTCTATTCAAATAATCTCCATGCCCGAAGAAAGAATTGCCATTGAGTCTATTCTAATCTATTCGGTCTCGTCTCTTCTTTTTCTCTTTCTTCGTACATAATAAACGATTGTATTGTGCATATTTTCCGCATTTGCTGGTCAATCTAAGCGGCTGTAATTCTCTACCCTACATTAATCACCATGATGTACAAACTCCTTCTCATCCTAGCCGGCGTTTCGGCGACCCTGGCCGTCACGCCGGAGGGCTTCGAGCCTGCAGCAGATACTACTCTCCTGGTTTCCTTTGGAAGTGCCTCTGCAGAGGGTGGAAATGTGTTGGAAAAGGCTGGTGAGTCTCCCAGGCCCCAAACCAAGGTAATCACTTAGTATGAAATGCGTATATTGACGTGAGTTGTTGTAGTAACTCAAACGGCACCTACCATTGGAACCGAGTCTCAACTGACTGGATCTTCGTTTGCGGTGTTGATGATTGACCTCGATATCCCCACGGATAGCCCCCCCGCGACGAACACCCTACTCCACTGGATGCAAACTGGATTGACGCAGAGTACAACGTCAACAACATTGGGAAGCACAACAGCGTTCCTATTCCAGAACAGCTCAGGACAGGCAGCATTCGCAGAGTATCTTGGGCCGTCGCCCCCAGCGAGAATCCCGCTTTCGCACCGATACACTCAAATCGTGGTTGACACGTCGGACGCCACAGCGGACAATCTCGCCGTTCTCCAAAGCGCAGCCGCAAGCAGACAGGGCTTCAATGCGTTGAATGTGCTAACCCAGGCCGGGCTTGAAACCAAGGTCCTAGCGGGCAACTTCTTCAATGTGACAAACCCTGGCCCGGTCACTTCGACGACAAATGCTGCTAATTCTACCGGCGGAGGAAGTTTTACCAACAGCACGGGAACCGGCTCTGTCACGCGGACGACGCCGACGCCGACATCGACATCGAGCCCGATTGTTCCCGGTGCAGCGATGGCGCAGAAAGCAAGCGGGATGCTCCTTGGAATCGCGATGGTTGGCGCCGTGTTTGTTACTCTGTAGATTTGAACGTAGGATGGGAAGATAACAATGCCCGTCTATCAGCATGCAGGAGAATAAAATAAGAAACCTATATCAAAGTTGGAGAACCGTTTATCTCTGCCGATTGCCGGTATCCTTGCTCTTTCAGGTGGTCCACCGAAAAAGCATATATGAATCCTTACCGAGACGCGTGCCTGTGTTCGGCGTTTCTCGGGAATCTGCCTACCTCGCGACGCGGGCGGGATGGGACAATTCAGAGTCATCCCGAGTTCTTCAAACAGGGCGCAACGATATGCTGGTTCATGCAACAGTAAGCTCCTGCCCATGCGGGTAAATAACAACGCCCGTGGGTAAGGCCTGTAGTTATTACGCCGAATGCTGCGTTTTACAAGCTATCACTTAATATACCCTCGTCCGCCCGAAGCATACAGCCGCAGTGCCGACGGTCTCTGGTTAGATGAGAACTGCCGCGAAAGCAGCTGAAGACATATTTCGGGTCACTGTATATGACGGGCGTCCGGTGTTCCTACTCAGTTGGGATCTGTTGGCCAATCGCTGAATTCAGACGGCTGCGGTTCCAGAGGCTCTCCTCTTCAGCTGCTATCACTTTGTTCGGTTTCTTGGCCTACTATTCATGTGCTCCCCTCCTTGCTCCTAACCGTTAGGTTAGCTCCAACGCTGTGACAAGCTTCCCCGCAAACATATGAGAACGCAAAAGCTCCCCCCACTTCACCGAGCACCGAGTATTATTAGCTTCCTCTGTGTTCCACATATGTAGCCTCAACTCATCATCAGGTTGTAGATGGTAGTCTTCTGCTCGTATGTCTGCGGATTGGACTCGGCATCTTTTCAAGTTAGCACCACTTCTCTCGATAACCTAGGCTTCCATGTTTTTACCTAGGCGTCCTAGGTAATGATTGATGACATCCTTCCAGCTGATGGCTGCTGATGTCCGCTAGCCTACTCCGCAGGGCGAGGGGCACAAAGACACTCACCGAGACATCGCCGAGCTTCTCCGGCGGGCAGCCGAGCGCTTCTGGATCAGTGGTCGGGATATACCACGTAGGATGCGGGTTGGATGGGCTCGACAGGCACGTAATATGCGCTTTAGGGGCTGCAAGATGGGAACACGATGGTCCCTATTTGCAGGGCCGGGCCTCATCATGCCCCAAAGGTTCCTTACATCCGTTTAACCTACCTACTGTGTACAAACATACATGTGTAACATGACTCTGCAACAGCGGAGAAAAGGCAGTCGTGTGGACCAGTGGTGTAAGCCCGTTCGTCAATCGTTCCCGCATCCACGTTGGTGACTACCCGACTACATACTACCTGATCGCGTACTACAGTACTACAGACGATTAAACAACGGGGACTATCTCTATGTCTGGCTAGTTTCTCGTATGCTATGGCATTCGAAACAGTAGCTAAATCATTCCCCGATAGGTAGTGTCCCACCCCTCCGCTTCCCGAACCGTGCTATGTTGAGCAGAAAGATGCCGCTGTGGCCCCCATCGAGGTTCCCTCTTTGTGTTCGAAGGTCAGTCGAGCCAATACATAAATTCGGGGAGTCTCCCGTCGTAGACTTTACTTCTTTCCTACGCTACTCTCCCTCCTGATAACTCTCTCCTCGCACCTTCGTAATACCTTTTTTTATACTCCGGTGAGCTTACCGGTATATCGAATCACCTTAAAATCAAGCTTCAACCCTTTCAAACTTTACCTAGACACCTACGCGTCTCGTTGGACAAAGATCCAACGACATACCTCAAAATGGTATTTTTAGCTCGTCCCCTCCCCTTATACACTCGTCCCATCTCCTCGCGAGCGCTCTCTACAGCCAGGGCAGCAGCTCGTTCCTTTAGCAATGCCCGAGCCTGTCCGTCGGCGCGTAGTGGCTTGACGTCACGCGCAGCTCTGGCGGCCGAGAGCTCACCCTCCAACATATTCAATCCTCCCTTATTGCGTGTCCCCTCGTCGACGCGCCTACTGACTACGAAACGTGAAAAGGTCAAAGTTCTACTTGTTCTATACGATGGTGGCAAGCACGCCGAACAGGTAAGTTTTGATAGAAAGCTTTATTCCCACTTATCCCATTGCCCAATTCTTAGAAATACTGTTTTGCTTTATGCCTTGGTTACCCCACTCTCTCAATCTTGGTCCTGAGGCCTCTTGTCTGCCGTCTCCCCGCAGTGCCCATCTATGGCCAGATGCGAGTTGGAGGTCCAATGGGAGAGCTCCATGCCCAATTGGCTGAAACCTGCATGCAATTGTCTGTCTTTGGCAACTGTAGTGTCGGCGGCAGATGGTAATAGAGAAAAGAGGGGGGGAAAGGGGCGGAGTTTGTGGGGTAGACCAGAGAAGTCACTTACCCTCATACTTACATCACCATATACTTCCAATTGAGGGTCACATCACGATAATTATCCCCCCGCTTTAAAACCAGCACGAACTAACGCGTCTTTCTTCCACCCAATTGCAGGTGCCCGAGCTTCTAGGAACGACGGAGAACGAACTGGGCATCCGAAAATGGCTGGAGGACCAGGGCCACACCCTCGTTACCACGTCCGACAAGGAGGGCGAGAACTCCACCTTCGACAAGGAGCTCGTCGATGCTGAGATCATTATTACCACACCGTACGTTGACCTGTGAACCCTTACTCCATATGTGTGACAATACAATCCGAAATATTTCCGGGAGGAGAGGGGAAGAAATAAACAGAAAGAGATGAGCTGATAAAAGATAAAAATAGCTTCCACCCCGGCTACCTGACCGCCGAGCGACTAGCCAAGGCCAAGAAGCTGAAGCTGGCCGTCACGGCCGGCATCGGCTCGGACCACGTGGACCTGGACGCGGCGAACAAGACGAACGGAGGCATAACGGTGGCCGAGGTTACCGGCTCCAACGTGGTGTCGGTGGCCGAGCACGTGGTGATGACGATCCTCGTCCTCGTCCGCAACTTCGTGCCCGCGCACGAGCAGATCCAGGCCGGCGAGTGGGAGGTGGCCGCCGTGGCCAAGAACGAGTACGACCTGGAGAACAAGGTTGTCGGCACCGTCGCCGTCGGCCGCATCGGCGAGCGCGTCCTGCGCCGCCTCAAGGCCTTCGACTGCAAGGAGCTGCTCTACTTCGACTACCAGCCCCTGCGGCCCGAGGTTGAGAAGGAGATCGGCTGCCGCCGCGTCGACTCCCTCGAGGAGATGCTGGCCCAGTGCGACGTTGTCACCATCAATTGCCCGCTCCACGAGAAGACCCGCGGTCTCTTCAACAAGGACCTCATCGCCAAGATGAAGCCTGGTGAGTTTATCTTCCTTTCTTTCTTCAACCAAAAAAAAAGTAACATAACATAGCATGCTGACGATTTCATAGGCTCATGGCTCGTTAACACCGCCCGTGGTGCCATCGTCGTCAAGGAGGACGTCGCCGAGGCGCTCAAGAGCGGCCACCTCCGTGGATACGGCGGTGACGTGTGGTTCCCCCAGCCGGCGCCCAAGGACCACCCTCTGCGGTACGCCAAGAACCCATTCGGCGGCGGCAACGCCATGGTGCCGCACATGTCGGGCACGTCGATCGACGCGCAGAAGCGGTACGCCGCCGGCACCAAGGCCATCCTCGAGAGCTACCTCACCGGCAAGCACGACTACCGCAACGAGGACCTCATCGTCAAGGACGGCGACTACGTCACCAAGGCCTATGGCCAGCGCACCGCCAAATAAAGAAGCGTAATTATGATAAAATTACTCTCTTAAGGGGGGCCTTTGGTGGCATTTGACTCTCAGTGTGTATATGTGTGTCATCTTTTCTAATCCAATGAATGGAGAGAAGGACAGGAGGAAACGGGATTCTTGGCGTATTACTATTATCTATCTACTATTACCTACTTTAGCATGTGATGAGGAAATGCTTCACATGAAATGATACTTCTCGCCGAGGAAAGAGACATTTGGCTAGATAGTTGCCCTGTCAATTGGCCATTATTTTCAATAACACGACGAAACTTAGATTTCCAAGTTCTCCAAGCTAGCCCCCCCGTCCTCCAACTTGCATACCTGTTTGTTTCCCTTACTTGTGATCTCGCCACATCTAGACCTTGTGACTGCTAGAACTGCAGCGAATTATTTCCCCGTGCTATACGGCATACCTATGAGTTTTGCACCTCATCTTGTTATGATCATGTTATGCAAGAACAACACTAGCCAGCTCCCTAGACTCAAACGGGAACAGCCAACCCTTTCCCCCTCTTTGTCGGCGCCGGGCCACCCAAGCTTCAGCAGAGTTCAGCTGACGTCTTTGTTACAGCACGAATTAGCAGGCTATGTCGTCAGAGATCGGGGACTCAACGCGATAATCACTCATACAATGTCTTTCAACCAGCTGAATGTCGGCAACGGTTTAGGTCTTCTCTTTGAAGTCCCAGCCCAGGTATTTATAGAAGGTGGCGGTGGGTATATACATATATAAGGGAGCTTGCTGTCCTACCTTGATGGCCAGAAACTCAACCCAAGCTTTTTTTCCCCCCATCTTGATCCGCAACAGAAACCAATCAGCAGTCAACTCTAGACTATTGCAACATATTTGCTCTCAATCACACAACCTTCCAACAACCAAGCTATTACACAATGTGCAACTGCAACGATTCCGGCTCCTGCAGCTGTGCTAGCTCCGGCAACTGCGGCTGCGAGAAGAACTGCGGATGCGACAGCTGCGACGTAAGCAGCCCCCCGTTCCCCCTTAACTCCTTACGACGTAGTCTTAACTAATACGTTGCTTGTAGAAGAAATAAGGAAGTCTTAAACTTGCCGCTTATGCAAGTTCACTCTACCAAGTCTCGAATGAGGTATAATTGAGTTCTGGATAAATGGGAAATCGACCAAATTCAAGAGATTATTTTTCTTTCGAGTTATTCTTGTATATATTTTGGTGCAGCTCTGTGGAGATGGAACTAGTCACTCCTTAATTGACAGTCTGCCAACTATGTTCACTTTTCTGGGAATATTCCTTCAGTTTGAATGTGCTAGGATGAACTAACCTATCATAATTACAACGCAGGTATACAAGCACTGAAACAACCTTCCCGTCCGTCTGATCATGCACATATCCATCCATCATCGACCAAGTACTGCAAGAAACGCCGTGACTATGCATCCTTTCCGACCCTAATCATTACTCTTCTTCATCACTACTATCAACAACAAACCCCGCTCGAGCCCTTGCCCTCGCTCTAGGAGCCGGTTTCGAAGCAGGTGTATCGTCGTCGTCGTCATCATCAACGTTTTTCATGTCGACGTCAACAGACGCAGACAACGCCTCTTCCGGTGCGCTCGGCTCTTTAGACAGGCGTCTCCGCTTCGCACTCGACGTCGAGCCGGCGCGCGGGCTCGACGACAACGGCGTATCGACAGTATCGGGGGCATCAGAATCCTCTTCATCAGCATCCTCGCCCTGACTCTTCTTCGGGCGACCGCTGGAATCCTCCTCGTCGTCGTCCGAGTCCTGCGGCATGATAAGATCATCGTCGTTATCGTTATCGCTGTCGCGCGACAGCAGCGCCTCGGCCTTGCGCTTCTCCGCGGGCTTGGGTGCCGCCGACGTCGTGACGGCGGTCGCCCCCTTGGCCGCCGCGTTCTGCCGCTGCCGGATCCGCTCCTCGTTGGCGTAGAACTCGGCCCAACGCTCGCCGCCGTCGTCGTCCGACTCGTCGTCGCTCGCGTGCACGAAGAGCTCGCTCTTGAACCGGTGCGCCTTGGCCTTCTCGCGCTCCTTGCGGGCGCGCGCCTTCTCTTCGAGCTGCTCCTCGGTCGGCTCCTCAGCGTCACTGCCACGCCGACGCCGGCGCCGGCGCGTCTTCTTCGGCTTGTCTAAGAATTCGTCCGCAACCTTTCTAGCCGTCGGGCCGCCTGCGGGGAAGAGAATATCGTCGTCTTCATCGCCATCGACGATACCATCATCATCGTCGTCGAAGACCGCCTTTTTCCGCGGCGCAGTCTTCCTCCGCAGCTGATTTTCGGCTAGCTTGCCGTCGTCAAACGTCGGCGGGTTGAACTCTGCCTTCTTGATTAGGTCTAGGGAGTCTTGGAGCTGGTCGCCCGTCAAATGCGACGGGATGGTCCAGGCCGATTCCGGTGTCTCTTCCATGGTAGGAACAAGGCGTTCGAAACCAACCAGCTTCATGAGAAGCCGGAGGTGAGAATTTTTGAACATGGCGATGCGGCGGGCATCGTTATCCGGTCGTACAGCTGTTCATCATCAGTTGCTGTTATTCGTCAGTGTTAGGGGGGGGCGCTTACGAATAGGGGGAGATTCTTTTGTTGTGGGATTCTCCACGTTCTGCTCTTCAGTTTGGTTCTCACCTCCCTCCACAGAGGATATTGCCTGCATTGCCTTTTCCGAGGCCTCCCAGGCCCTCCTTTCGGATTCTGCGGCAGATAATTGACCTTTGACCCAGTTGATATGGTCTGCCAAATTTTTATCCAATAGGACTCCCACAGCGACCGCAATTTGTTGATCCCGTTCGACAATATGTCGAAACTCGAGCTCGGCTGCTGGCTTGGACTGTGCTGTTGATAGTGTTTGCTTCTCATATCCATATTCCAGATAATGTGCGGTTGCGTTGAGTTTCGAGAATAGCAGCTCGATTATTAATTGGGGTCGTTCCTCAATCTTACGGATGCACTTCTTGAGAATCTGTTTTACTAACTCCTCCCATTCCTTGTACATCGTCGAACTTTGATCCAGGGGCTCCTGACCTTTGATCATACCGTAAAATAGCTGAATAATGTCAATCCGATAAAGCATCACGCTCATATTCTGCTTGAACGCTACGCGATAGAAGTAGCGATGCGCTCGCTTGAGCTGGGCGTCGTTCAGGTCGTGGTAGTATTTCGTAAACTTGACAAATGTGTCAACAACACCTTGAGGGGTGAAACGACACGCGAAACGAGTAAAATCGAATTTTCGCTCGCGTGACGTCCGCTCCGCACTGGCCTGGTCATTCTCAGAATCGTCATCTTCCTCCACGGGGTTCTCTTCATCCTCTCCAGCAGCTTTCACAGCCTTCTTCTTTTTCCGAACCCGTCGTTTTGATCGCACTTGCATATCCACGTTTTGTTTGGAGTACGATTCTAGTACACGAAGGTAAGTGTGCGTAAGCTCTGTGCTGGCATCGAGGTAATCAAAGCCTTGCTCTTTGTAGTCTCTGGCAATATTTGCAATTCGGTCGTGTGTCTCTTCCTCGTAGAAGATACGACTAAGAATATTCTCCGCGATCTCCTCATCGTCTTCGTTCCCAGATTCGGACATTTCCTGGACTGTTAAGAGAATTTGCGTAAAGCATCGCATGGCGGCGCATAGCTCTTGCCATCGCTTGCTTTCCAAGGAATCGCCGATTGCTCTGTTCAACGTGATGAACATTTGCTGGTTGAGCACACCGGCGACGAGGTTGAAGGACCCAGTGTCGTCGGGGTCGGTAGACTTGCGGTCCTTTGCAGCCTTCTTTCGCATCCTTTCAGCTTCCAGAAACCATGAGACTAGGTAGAAGAATTGTCGTGAGTGGTGTTCGAAAACGTAGTCTTTTTGCTCGTCGATCTTCTTTCGAATATGTTGGAAAAGGGGGTTGAAGCCGGAATCTAGAAACTCTTCTACAAAGCCTTTCAGCTGTTGGCGTGCTCTAGAGTTGAGTGATACCGGGGGTCCGAGATCTCTCGGCTCCATATCGTCCTTTTTAGGTCTTCGAGGGGGTCGAAACACTTTGCTGTTGTCCATCTTCTGTTGTCTAGTCGCAGAACTTAGCAAGGCATCTTGACCTGTGACGGTTGATACCTTGCCATCGCCCCTATCCACCCAAATCATAGTTCCCCACCGATTGTGTCTTGAAGGAGCTTTTCGATTATAGGGCCGATGCATGGCAGCTTCTTTATTCATCATTGCCGTAAGTTCATTCGATTTCGCCTTGCTAAGTTGTTTGTCATCCATAAACAGCTTGGAGACATCCACACGCTTGACTAGGTGAAATATAATCTCCATCACAATTAAAGCCTCCTGGTTGAAGTCCTCTCCCATATTCGAAGCTATCGTTAGTATCGTAAGGAGAATATCTTGGAAGGAAAATGCGTCGATCAAAGCCGAACGGGAAATCTGAGATTCGTCGCCATCGTATTGGACGCCTGGGGGAGGGGAGATCATGGCTACGTTTCGCAGAAATAGCAGCACTAATTTGATAATTCCGTCGTCACGAGAGGATCGATCGCTACGGGAGAGAGCCATGGAAGGCAACGCTATTCGCACGGCGGTATGGAGGATCTGGGCAGCATCGAAGTTTATAATGGCACGCTTGTATCCGACTTGGGCGAGCTGTAGCACCGGAAGGTGTCGGTGGTGGTTGACGGTCATCTGTTCCACATCTCGTTCCAGCGGCCAGGTCAATGGCACCATAATCTCGATGCATGCTAGGGCAGCTTTCGCTCTGAATTTGTTATCGGTGGCAGCTTCGGGCCAGGTCGCAAGAATATGCAGCAAGTCGCCCTCGATTATATTAGCCTCGGCCAAACATCGCGCAACGTCCATTCGGTTCGTTTTCTCGTCGTAGAATCGAATCCATTTCTTAATATCTTTCAAGACTTCCTGTGCGGAGTCTCCGAGTACGTATCGTCCGTCATCGTCGGCACTGAAACCACCAAGCTACAGGATCGTGATCAGCAACTCCACCATCTAACAGAGAATTAGGGGAGCCAAATCACTTACAGCTTGGACAAGACTGTTGATATGCGCTCGAACTTCGGGATGCACTACATCAGTAGTACTATTGCCGTCTGACGACTCCATGTTAGCGACGAGGAATTTGCTTCCTACGCCAGAGATTTCGGTGCGTGGTTCAATGTCGGGTTCCTCATTAATGCCAAGATAGGAAAGCTTAAGATGTAAATTGACAAACGCGACGCGATAGTCGAACGCGCCGACGCGCCAAGACAAGTTCGGGTTTAATTGGCTTTCTGCTGGTCCGTGCAGTAGCTACCTAGATATGTACTTCGTACCTGAGCACGAGTCGCTTGCCCCACAGTTATCCGCAGCCCGAGGCTATCCGGTAACAGCCCCGGCCCATTCCTCTCACTCTCACCTTAACTGACCTCATAAGTTCGGCTTACCACATATTCCGTACATCCTTCATTCTTCAAGTTAGATTAGCAGAAGGTAAGCTTCATAATGGCGAGCGCAATTGGAAGAATAAGAGCTTTACAACTCGGACGCCAAGTTAGACACTTTAGTTCTAGCGCGGCTCGAAATGCAGCTGAAGTAAAGCGTCTAGGCGTCTTAGGCGCGGGCCAAATGGTAAGAGCAGTCTCCGTTCACATGTGATTTTCATGATATCCATCACAGTCCAAAGCTCACACATCCTCAGGGACTAGGAATTGCTTTAGTCGCCGCACAGAGAGCTGGCGTTCCCGTCACTCTCGTCGACGCATCAAAAGCTGCTCTCGATAAAGGAATAGGTTTCGCAGGTTCGTTTTCACTCTTATCGGCTATGGCCTCCCTTGAATTGAAAATACTCATTCGCCCTCAGAGAAGCTCTTGTCTAAAGATGTCTCCAAGTCGCGAATCACCCAGGAACAAGCCGATGAGGCGAGGTCCAAACTCTTGCCAACTAGGGAAATTGAGGAACTCTCAAAAGTCGATTTCGTAATTGAGGCGGTACCTGAGATTCCGCAATTGAAGTTTGACATATTCGCCAAGCTTGCGGAAGTCTGTCCGAAACACGCCATCCTAGCAACTAACACGTCGTCCATCTCCATCACCAAGATCGCTGCGGCGACCACGAAGGACCCCAAAGATCTATCAGCAAGTTCCCGTGTCGTCTCAACTCATTTTATGAACCCGGTACCAATACAGAAGGGTGTCGAAATCATTAGTGGGTTGCAGACGAGTGCGGAGACGTTAGATACCGCGGTCGCCTTCTGCAAGGCCATGGGCAAAATCCCCTCCGTGTCGGCGGATGCCCCTGGTTTTTTAGCAAATCGTATCTTGATGCCATATATCAATGAAGCGGTGATATGCTTGGAAACCGGTGTGGGCGACCGCGACGCCATCGACGCCATCATGAAGAACGGTACGAATGTCCCGATGGGACCACTTCAGCTTGCCGACTTCATTGGCCTCGATACATGCCTGGCTATTATGAAGGTCCTTCACCAGGAAACAGGGGACTCCAAGTATCGGCCAAGCGTGCTACTTGCCAAAATGGTTGACGCTGGCTGGTTGGGAAAGAAGAGTGGTAAAGGATTTTATGACTATTGAATGGGTATCATGTATAAGTCATTGTACAATGCGTACCTTTTGTTTCGAAATCCTTATAGAGCGTTCTAGTTACTTGCCTAGAATTAGGCCGTAACAAGGTGTCAGCGGCGAAAAAGGTCAATAGCTACTCATGCTATGCCCCACTTATAGTGGTAGTCATCCCTCCCCCTAGCCTATTAGCTGGTACTTTATAATAAATTAACCATTTCGATAAATTAATTATTTTTTTAAATAATTATAATAAAAAATTTAAAATTTAAATTTATTTTAAATTAATTTAATTTAAAAAAAATAATATTTAATTTAAAAAATATATATAAATATATAAATAAAAATTTAAATATTAAATTAATTATTATTATTTAAAATTTTAATATTTTTTATTAATAATTTCATATATAAATAAAAATTATAAATATTAAAAAAAATATTTATATATTATAAATAAAATTATTAATTATTAAAAAAATTATTATTTATTATTATATTAATTAATTAAATTATATTAATTTTATTATATATATTAAATTTATTATTAATATAATAAAAAGTTTTATTATTCGTATCGATTAAAATTATTATCGGAAATTTATTTATATTTATATATATTTTAAAATCGAAAATAATAAAATTTTATATTTAATTATTATATTTATTATACATATAATTTAATAATTTTACGAAATCAATTTTAATTTTTTAATAATTAAAATCATTTAATTATTAATTTAATTACGATTTAAATAATATAAATTATATTATATTACGATATTATTTTTAAAAATAATATTAAATTTAAAATTTTTCGCATAAAAAATTATTACGTAATTGCCTTTTTGGAAATTATACGAATTATATATTTAATAATTTAATATATATATTTCCTTATTAAAAATCATTTAAATTTATAAAAAAATATTAATTTTATTTTAATTTTTAATCCTTTTTAAATAATATTATTTATAAATTTATATATTAAATATTAAAAAAATTATTAAAATTTAAATATTAAATATATAAATAATTTAAATATATTATATAATTAAATATTATATTAAATTTTTATATTTAAAAATAATTTTATATTTATTTTTTATATAATAATATAATTTAATTTATTTAAAATGTAATTAAATTAATATTAAAATAATATAAATTATTAAAAATTTAAAATTAATTTCGCAAAATTATTTAATTATAAATTTAATAATTATAAATGAAATTTTATTATTTTCGATTTCAAAATATATATAAATATAAATAAATTTCCGATAATAATTTTAATTAATATAAATAATAAAACTCATAATAAATTATTTATTTTTTTAATAAATTTTTTTTATAATAAATATTAAATTAAAAATAATTAATTAATTATAAATTTTATATTTTATAAAATATTACGAATATTTTAAAAAAATATAAGAAATATTTAAAATTAAATATAAAATTTTTAAAAATATTATATAAATTAATGAATATTTTAATAAATTAAAAAAAATTATCGAAAATAAAAATATTATATTTAAAAATATATAAAATATAAATAAAATGGGATTTTATATAAAAATTAATAAAAATTAAATTATTATTATTAAAAAAAAAAAAATTTATTATTTTAATATTTTTAAAAATCGCAAATTTTATATTATAATAAAAATTATAAATATAATGGGTAATTATATATTAATTTTTTTAATTTTAATTAATTAATTTCATATAATATTAAAAGATAAAATCTTTATAAATAGCATATTTATAAAAAAAAAAATTATTATATAATAGTAATATAAATACGATATATATAATTAATTTAAATTTATTCTAAATGAATGAATTGCTAAAAGCGGCTTATATAATAAGTTACAATCACGTATTAATCACGTGATTATAATTTTAACATTAGTAATTTTTTTTTTTATATTTATATAATCGTTTTACGTTAATATATTTTTTTAAAATAATAATAAATATATAAAGCAATTAGCTTTATAAATTTTTATTAGTAAATAATATGAAATTATTTATAATAAATATTATTATTTTTAATATTAATAATAATAGCGTTATAATTATTTTATTATGTAAATTATTTTTTAATATATTATATAAAAAATAAATATATAAAACGAAATTACCGTTTTTTTTAAAAAATAAATTCCTTATTTTTTAATAATTATATTTATTAATATTTTAAAAAAAATCATTTAAAAAAAATAAACTTTCGAAAATTTTAATTTTTTATAATTTTTTTTTCATTATAATAAAATTATTATAATTAATTATTACGTTACTCTTTATAAAAAATATGTTAATATTATATTTTAATAAAAATTAATTTAGGGTAATAAGCCTAAGAAAAAATCCTAATATATTAAAACCGATAATAAATTATATTTTTTTTATTAATAAAACCTATTAATTTATCCGTATAAATGGCTTTGTAAAATACTAATATTATTTTAATTTTCATAAAATTTATAAACCGATAAATTTTAATATTATAATAAAATATATTTCGCTAATTTTATTATGTAAATATCCGGTAAAACGACCCGTACGGCCTATCATTTATAAACGATAATATTAATTAATTCTAAGATTTAATTAATAAGTTTTTTTATTTTTATTATTATAATATAATTATTAATTTAATATTAAATTATTATTTAAAAAGTATAAATTAATATGAAAAAAACCTTGTAAAATTTAATTAATTAATTTATAATAAATGAATATTATTCGTAATAATTTTATTATAATAATAAAATTAATTATGCGGATTATATAGTTAAATTATTAGAATTAATTTTAAGTTAATTTATTATTTTCGTTATTAGCAATGTCATTTATATTAAATATTAAATTAATATCTAAGAATATTTACGAAAAAATATTAATAAATTAAAATAAATTTAACGGGCCCTAGTAAATTTTAATAAAATAATAATAATAATAATATTTTAAAAAAAAAAAAAATTATTTCCCGAATTTTTAAATAATAAAAATAATAATAAAAATAATAATATTAATAAAAATAAAAATAATAATAATAATAATAATAATAATAATAATAATAATAATAATGCTATAAATATATAAAAAAATTAATTCCTTTTTATTTATTTTTATAATTTTATTATAATATTATTATTATTAATAAATTATATAAAAATTTTATTAGTATTTAATTTAATTATTACGTTTATTAGATTATTATTTTTATATATTTATTTTATATTATAGATTTTTTATTATTTATATGATTATTATAATAATATAATATTAATTATTAATTATTTTTTTTTAATTATTTTTAATTTAATAAAATATTCGTATAATAAAAATAAATTTATATAAATTACTATTAATATTATATTAATAGTAAATTACTTTGTAATTATTATTAATATTATATTTATTATTATATTTATATTTATATTATAAATTATTACGTAAATTTTATTAGTAAAGATATTTTGAATTATCCGTTTATTTTTAATTAAATTCTAATGTAATAAATTTTTTATTATTTTAAATGAATTATTTTTTATTTTTTCATTAGCTAAAAAGATTTTATAATTAAATTATAAACTTAGATTTTTATTATTCGTGAAAAATCTATTTATAAAAACGAATAATTTAATAGTAATAAAATTAATATTAATATAATAGAAATTTTTTTAAATATTTTCTTTTTGCTATTAAAATTTTTTATTTAATTTCTTAATCATTTTTTTATTAAAATCCGTATATTATATTATTTTTAATATATTAAAAATTACTTTTAATTAGTATATAAAAGTAATATATACGTTATAAATTTATTATTATATATATTATTATGAAAATATTTTTAAATTAATTTTCATTTTTTTTATTTTTAAATTTTAATCCTTTTGGTATAAATATAAATATTTTTTTTTATTTATAAATAAAATATAATTATTAAATAATAGCAGTAAAATTATAAATAAAGAAATCTTAAATTTAATAATGAATTTTACTTTTTATAATTTTAATTTTTTTAATTTTATGAAAATTATATTAAAAAATCTAAAAGTATCATTTATTTATATATTTATAAAACTAAAATAATCCTAATTATTTAAAATTAATAAATATAAATTATATATTAATATTATTATATTAAATTATTTTTTATAATATTTTAAATATATTATTTACTAGTAAATTCTTATTTTTATAATTCCATATAAAAATTTAATTATAATTATAATAATCTTTTTAAAATAATAATAAATTATTTACGATGATAATTTAATTAAAATTATGCGTTTTAATATTATATTAAATTACGTGTATATTTAAATGATATTTTTCAATTAAAAACCCATTTTTTATTTTAAGAAAATAAGCGTAAAAACGATAATAATATATTAATTAAATTTCTAGATTATTAGTAATTAAATTAAAATAAAATTCTTATTAAAATCATTATAATTTTAAATAACTAATTATATTTTTTTATATGGTATATTTATTATTTTTCCTTTTATTTTATAAATCATTTATAATTTAAATAATTAATTTTTTTTATATTTTTTTTTATTATATTTTTCGAATGTAAAAATACCATACCTAATAAGCGTTTCTACTTTAAAATTATTAGTAATTTCAAATGATTTATTAAATATAATTATTTTTCTTTTTTATTATAATTTAATAATTAATTATAAATTAACATATTTTTTTTAAATTAAAAATATCTATATATAATTCGTATTTTTTAATTTATTTTTATTTTTTTATAATCATTCATATCGTTTTTCCATTATTAATTTTACGATATTTTCAAAAATATAATTATTTTTTAAATTAATAATTTCATTAAAATTTTTAAAATTATAACGAAATTTTTTTATAGTTTTATCCTAATTATATAACTTAATAATAATTATATAAAAATTTATTAATTTATTATTAATTTTTACCATATAAATTTTATTATTTCGGATTATAAAAATATAAAATCCTTTCCATTTTTTTTTTTCTTTATATATTTAAATTTCAAATTATAATGATAAATTTAATATATTTAATATATTCGGGTTATTTATTATGGTAAAAGCATTATAAATTTAACATTAGATTTTAAAAATTCATATTTTTTATATTATTTTCTTAATGATTATTATTCTTATTATTATTAATAATATAAATAAATTACCATTTAATAATTTAAAGTACATTTTAAAAATTAGCAAAATAAATATTAATTTATTTAATTTAATTATATTATTTATAATTTTTATTACCATTTATAAAATATTTATTTAATTTATTTCAAAGTTTAAATTACTATTAATAATTTTAAAAACATAATAAAATAATATATAATATCTTTTTAATTTACTAATTAAATAATATATTTCCATTAGAATTTTTTTAATATTAATATATAAGTTTTTTATATTCGTAATAAACTTACTAATAATAAAATTCTTTTTAATATTAAAAATAACATTATCTAAAAAATTAAAATATATATTAATTTACATATTATATAAAATATTTTACATATATTTTATTATTATTTTCTTAAAAAATCTTATAATTTAGAAAATTATAATATTATTAATTACATGTAAAATTAATTTATTATAAATATATATCATATTAATATAAACGTTATAATTAAAATTAATATCATTTTACAAAATGAATTTAAATTATTTAAAAATTAAATTATATATTTAATATTAATAATAAAATTTAATAATTTTTTTAATTAAAATTTAATTAATATTATTATAATTAATTTTTTTAAAAATATTATAAGATTATTTCGCTATCAGATATCTAAAATATCTATAAAATCATTTTAATTTTTTTTATATTAAATAATAATAAATTATTATATATTTATAATTTTTAAATAAATATTATAAATATTTTCATTTGCAAATAATTAAATAATAATTCCCTTAATAAATTAATATATTTTTCATATTATTAAAATAAATATTAAATTAATTTATATTATATAAATATAAAAAAAATAATATATTTATATTAATAATTTAAAAAATAATTTTTTTAAAAAAAATTAATATTTTTATTATTTTAATATTATATTTTTCTAAATTATTATTAAATTTCATATTATATTTTTTAATTATTAATATATTTAATATAATATTATTGCGATTTATTATTTGGAAATTCGGCTAGCTAGTTAATTTAATCCGGAATTCGCTTATAAAGAGTTTGCCGGGAGCGTATATTGCTAATTAAATTTTAAAAAATATAATAATTTTTTTAACTTTTTAATTATAAAAATTATTATTATTTATTATTAATAAATGTTTAACGTAATAGTTATAAGCCTAGTAATGTTAAATTATAATTAATTATTATCGTATAAATATAAAGCTAATAGCATTAATAATTTATTTTTTTTTTATAAAAAAATTTTTATTTTATTTTTATTTTATTATTATAATATTAATTATAAATCTAATTAAAATATTTAACGCTATCGAAATGATAAAGCTTAAGAGTTTTAATAATTAATTTAAATAATATATTTAATATAAATATTAAATACGTTAATATGAGATTTGGTTAATAATTAACCCCGATGTTTCCGATTTTAATACGGTATTAACCTAAGTTTTTTTTCCATTGATATACGATTACATATAACGAATTAAAATAGATTATTATCTTTAAAAATATGAAAAATAAATGGAAATATAAAAAGCATTAAATGAAATTATATAAAGGCACGAATTTATTACCCTAATTATACCGATATATAAAAAGATTAAAATAAAATATAATAATAAGCGTAAAAATTACTTAATATGCTTATTTAATTAATTAGTAAAATTTATATGTAATATCGTTATATAAAATTAAATTACCAAATCTATTAATTTTATAATTTTAATTTCTATTTTAATTAAATTTAAATTATTATATTTTAATCACAAATTTTCTTTATAATAAATATTTTATTTATTTAAAAAGCATTACATATTTTCTAATAATAATATATTTTATATAATTTAAATTTAATATATATAAGCTCTATTAATTAATATTATTAAATATTTTAAAAAATAATTTATTTAATAAAAAAGAATTTTTATTAAAATAAAAGTAAAAAATATATTAGAAATATAAAATTAATTAAGCACCGAATAATTCTTATTAATTATTAAGGAATTTAACCTTACCTAAGTAAATCAATAGCTTTTAGAATTTACTAAAGCGGAAATTCTTAGGTTAAAATAAATATTTTTTAAAAATCTTATTCATTAATATTTAATAAAATTCCATTATAAAATAACTTATCATTTAATGCCTAAATATTTTAGTAATTAATACGTAATAATCGTATTAAAAAAATACCTTTATAAAAATAAGCATTATTAGGTTTCATAGATATATTATAAATTTAAATATATAATTTCTAATAAAAAAAATATAAAATTTTGCAATTCGCTTAGCCCTAAAAAATATAAAAAAATAAGAATAATTTACTTTTTAAATTAATAAAAATAATTTAAAATTCACATAAAAATAAATAATTAAATAAATAACAATTTAATTAACTTAATTAATTAAAATATAATTTTTTAAATTAAAAATAATAAATATAAATAATTTTATTTTATAAGGATAATTATTTTTAATTAAAAAATATAATTAGCATAAAAAATCCCGTATTAATTTCTTAGAAATTATAATCCCAATTTAAAAAATCAAAAAGTCTAATAATAATTAATTATTATAATAAAAAACATTTATTTATTTTTATTTAAAAGATTAAAAAAATTAATAATAATCGATTATTATAATAAAAAACTTTTTTTTTTATAGCTTAAAAGATTAAAAAGTCTAATAATAATTAATTATTATAATAAAAAATATTTTTTTATTTTAATTTGAAAAATCAAAAAGTAATAATAATTAGTTATTATAATAAAAAGTAGTTTTTTTATTTTAAAAAACCTAAAAATTAATTAAGTAAAAGATAAATTCTTAGTTATTATATTTTTTATTTATTATAAAATTATATATATAAAAAATATATATATATAAAATTTATTTCATTTATTCCTAAATAAATAAAATATATATATAATTAAATAATTATTAGAAAGTTAAATTTCGTTTTTATAATTATCTATTATTATTAATAACCCTAGGGGATATATCGCAACTTATTATTTAGAAATTCAATTAGCTAATTAATCCGATCTAAAATTCGCTTATAAAAAGTTCGCTAGGAACGCATACTGCTAATTAGATTCTAAAAAATACAACGATCTTTTCAACCTCTTAATCGCAAAAGCTATTGTTGCTTGCTATTAGTAAATGCCTGACGCGATAAATATTTATTTAAATTAATTAGAAAATTCATAATTAATTTATTTTTTTAATTAAAATATTTATAATTTTAATATTTAATATAATATTTTAAAACGTATAAATATATTAATATTTTAAATAAAAAATATATATTATATTTTTTTCTAATTTATTATAATTTACTAAGAAATTTCTAATAAAATCATCTAAATTAATTATCATATAATAAATCGTTTAATTTACTAATAAAATAATAATATATTTATTATTTATAAATTTATATATTATTATATATTATATAAAATAAATTATTATCGAAATTACATTATTATTATTATTAAAATCATAGTTTTAAAATAATTATATATTATATTTATTAATTATTTTATTTTCTAATTTTCCGTTATTAATTTCATTATTTTTATATTTATAAAAAAATATAATAAAAATAATATTATTATTATTAATATTTTTTATATTTTACATAAAACATTACTAATTAAAACATTTCTCTTTACGCTTAATAATAAAATATTTTATTAATTAATATTTAAATTTCTTATATACAAAATATTTTTTTATTTATTAATTTTTATTTTATTATCCGTAAAAAAAGAATTTATAATTATTTTGTAATTAGCTTAATATGCGGTTATTTTTATAAATATAATTTACCTAATAAACATTATTTTATTTACTAAATAAAAAATATTAATAATAATTATTTATTATATTTTATAATTAAAATATTAATATTTTAAATTCTTTTAATAAATTAATAATAATAAATTAAAAAACTTAATATTTTTATATAATATTAATTAATTTTTTAATTAAATATTATTATATTAAATAATATATATTAAAACTTTTATAAATAAATTAAATTTTATTAATTAAAATATTTAAATATATAAAAATATTTTTATTAGGATAATCCTTTATAATATTATAAATCATATTATATTAAAATTCCATTATATATATCTATTAATTTTTATTATTATAAAATATTTTTTTAATTTTAATAATTATAATTTCAAATAAAAAATTAATTTTAATTAAATAATTAAAATAAAATTAAAAAACTTTGCTTTTTAATATTATTAATAATATTTTATAATACTAATAAAATTTCACATTAATTTTATAATATTAATCCTTAAAAATCTTTTTTTTTTCTAAAAAAATATTATATTTTTTATTATTAAATTTTATTTTTTTTTTATATATTTTATTAAAATTAATAAGATTTTATTTTAATATAATTAGTAATATCTTATAATATAATAATATAATTAATAATATTCCGGTTATTTATAATTATTATTAATTAAATAATAATAATTATTTTAATATTAACGGAATAATTATTAAATATTAAAATCATTTAATATTAAATCGCATAAATATTAATAATATTAAATATTATTTTAAAATGAATTCTATTGTTTTAATAAATTTAATAATTTTTTTCATTAGATATTATATATAAATTAGGTTTTTATTAGAAAAAAATTTAATCGGATAAATATATATATATTTCATTATAATATCATTAAAATATCGTAAAAATTTTTTACATATTACTAATATTTTTAATTTCTTTGCATAAAGTATAAATCCATATGGGAAAATCCACATTTCATGCTAATTAAAATAAATAATAATATTATTTTAAAAATTCCTAAAAAATACGGCAAAATGTTTTTTTTCTTAGTTAATAAAATCACATTAAAATAATTTCTATAGCTTTTCATTTATCTAATAATTATCATACATATAAAAACTTTTTATTATATATATTATTAATATAAAAAATTTAAAATTTTTAGAAATATCGATATTTTTATTAGAAAATTCTTTCTTAATATAATTATCTTAATTTTTTTTATTAATATTTTCCATTATAAAAAAAAAATAATATATTATTACGATATTATTATTTATAATAAAATAATTATTTTTAAAATAAAAAAATAAAAAGAATAAAAAAAAATAATAATAATAAATAAAAATAAATATATAAAATTTAATCATCTTAATAATTGCTTTTATTATTAGGTAATTTACGATATAAATATTAAATGAAATTTATATAAAAATAATGTTAATAATATAATTTTTTTCACATAATAAATATACATTTAAATTATTAATAAAAATATTAAAATAAAAATATATTTCATTATTATTAAAATTAATAATATCGTTATTTTTTTATATATAATAAACGTAATTATTATAATTTCATATTTTATAATAATTAATAATATTTAAATTAATATATTATATTTTTTTAATAAATAAATTTAAATTAATTTATATTTTTATAATAATTATAAAATTCCTAAATAATAAATTTATATATCGTTTTTTTTTATTTAAATTAATAATAATTAATTTCATAATAAACTAATAAAAATATTACAAAATAAAATCTAATATTAATTATTTCGAAATGAATTAATAATATGTAATTTTATAATAAACTAATGAAAACATTACGAAATTAAATTCATTATTAATTATATTTAAATGAAATTCCTTATTATTTTATAATTAATTTATTAATTAATTATTAATTAATATTAAAAAATAAAGTTTTTATAAATAATATATTTATAAGAAAAAAAATTATTATATAATAATAATATAAATATAATATATATAATTAATTTAAATTTATTTTAAATAAATAAGCCGCTAAAAATAATTTATATAATAAATTATAATTACATGTTAATTATATAATTATAATTTTAATATATAATTAATTAATATTAATAATTAAAATTAAATAATAATATTATTATTTAATTTATTTTATTTAATTATATAAATAATTAAATTATTTTAAAATAATTTAAATATTTTAAAAATTTAATAAATAAATAAATAATTAATAATAAAAGATTTTTAATTTTTAATAATTATAATTTATATTATATTATATAATTTATTAAATATTATAATAAATATAATATAATTTTTTTTAAATTATTTTTTTATTTAATTTATATATTTTAATTATTAAATATTATTATTTTTTAATTATATAAATATTATTATATTAAAATATTTAATTATAAAATTTATAATAATTTTATTAAAATTTTTAAAATAAAATTTTTTATTTATATTTAAAATATATAAAAAAAATATTAAAAATTAATATTATTTAATTTATATTTCGTAAAATTAATATTTATTTATTTAATTTATTAATATTATATCATTAGGTGCCAGATTATTATATGGTAATAAAAGGTTAATCTATTAGGAAAAAAGGAATAAAATTCCCTTAAAAATAATAAATTATATATATATATATAATTATCATTTGGGATTATATGTTAAAACATATGATTTGGCGCGAATAATACTTTTAATATAATATATTTCCTAATTAGATATGTGATTATATAACGTAATTTAAATATATTTTATTTTATATATAAAATTATTTATATATGGTTATTTTATAAATATAAAATGCGCCCGGTAAATTAAAATATTATTAATATAATAATAAATAAAAATAATAAATAAAAAAATTTTATTATGTATAAACTTTTACGTTAATTTAAACGAAATTATAACGTATGCGTTTTTTTAATATAAAATTAAATGATAAATAATAAATATTATGATATATTATATTTATTTTATTATTTAAGAATGAAGTATAAGGTAATTATTATAATGTTTATTTTATTAATTTATATTTTTATTTTATAAGTAAATTTTTAATAAATATTTAAGAAGTTTTTTTTCTAAATTAATTAAGTTAAATTTTTTTTTTATATAATAATAAATTGGTTTTTAATTTTATTTTATATTTTATATAAGTTAATTTTAAATTACTTTTTAATTTTTATATATATTAAAATTTTTTATATGTTATTTTTTTATTTTTTATATTATATTAAAATAATTAAAATAATTTTATATATAATAATTTGATTATTTTTTATTAGTAATAATGCTTATTAAGAAATAAATTAAATGTAATTAAATTATTATAATTTATTATGGCTTAGAGAATAAATATTAAAAGCGTACGTTTTTATAAATTTAACGTAAGCGTTTTATTACTAAAAAAACTATTTATTTTATTACCAAAGCGGAAGGTATAAATAATTATATTAATAATAAACCTAGCGCCGATATTTTTATTAATAAGTAAATGTTTTTTCCTTTTAAAACTTTGCTTTTTTATTTATATATTAATTTTTTTTTTTATTAGGATTTATTTTATTATATTTTTATAATTAAGTGATTTTTTTTTATTAATTGAGTGTAACGAATTAAGTTTTTTTTTAGATTTAAATAATTATTTAGATGGTAAATTTAATTTTTTTTTTGATAATTTAATTTATAAAATGGAATATTAATTATAAGGTTATTTGCGTGTAAATTTCTAAGTTTATTAATATTATGAAAAACAATTTGTTTTTATGTTATGGGAATTTACCGATTTTAATTACTTTGTAAATTACGATAGTTTTATATTTATTATTTTTAATATATAACGCTATTATTTTAAAATTATATTCCAAAGGTTTTTTAAAAAGTATATTATGGCTTTTGAAAATTTAGATAGTATTTATTAATAGGTTAATATATATTAAAATATTTATTTAAAAGCTTAGTAATTTTTTTTAAAAGGTAAAAATATTAATTATAATATTCTTAGTAAAATTATTAAAAATGAAAATATAATAATAAGTAATTTATTTTTTAAATTAATTATTATTTTAAATAATAACTTTTCTTTTAATAATAATTCCTTTTTTAATAATGAAATCTTTTTTTTTATTAGCCGCGCTTTTTAAGAAATTATATAAATAGCTTTTTAAAAAGTCGGCTTAAATGGTACTTAAAATATATTAAATTAAAATTTTAAAATATAAATATAACTTAAACTTTTAATTTTTAATATATATAAAATGAAAAATAATTATTATCTAATTTTTTATTAAAAATATATTTATAATGTTATAATTAATTATAATTCCGAAAAATATTATGATATTTTTAAAAGCGATAATTATTATTATAATTATAATTTAAAATATTTTTACTATTTATTCCCTAAGGTTTTTATTTTTTTTACGTTTTAATTTTATAAAATTTAAGAATAATGGTACGTAAATAATAAATATAAAAATAATAAAAATATATAAAAAATAAACTTTTTTATTCTTTAGATTATTAGTTTCCTAAGATTTATTATACTAATTTTTTAAATAAAACGTTTAAGAATATTTTATTAATTTTCATATTATTTTACGTATCCTAAGAAAAAATATTTTACATTTGATAGGTACTCTTATTAAATAAATAGAAATTAAAAATAATAGAATTTAAATTTTATCTTAGGAAAAAATTACGCGTTATACGCGGATAAAAAAATTATTTAATTTACTAAAAAAAAAAGCTTTTAGCAAGTGATTTTCTTTAATATTTATAAAAAAAAATATAACTTATAAATGGGAAAAATAATAAAAATAAAAATATCAAAATAAAAAGAAATATAACGGAAAACTATTCTTTAAATAAATAAATATTTTAATTGACATTAAATTCTTTCCTTTTAATAAGTAAAAATTATTTCCTTTTTTAATTAAAATCATTTTTAATTAATTAGGCTAAAATTTAATAATTTTATAAATTAAATAAGACTTTAAAATATTTAAAAAATTATCTTAATAAATTTTTCATTAATTCATTAATAAATATTTAATTTATTAGTAAATAAATTATTTTAAATTTACTTTAAATATATTTTTATTTTAATTATATATTCTAAATATTTATATGTTTTAATTAAATATTAATTTATTTTTTATTTTTTATTATAAATTTAATTATTTATTAATTATTATTATATATTTTCTAAATATTTCTAAATTTAATTTTAATATCCTTAAAAAAATATTATAAAGCAAATGTTTTTTTTATTATTTTTAATAGTGCGATTAATTTTACTTTTATTATTAAAATGAATATTATAATTTAGTAAATAATTTTCTATATAATTAAATTTTTAAATAAAAAAATTATATATTTTTATAATAAGCATTTAATTTTTTTATTATTTATAAATAAAATATCATTTATAATTATTAATACTTAAATTTTAATACTTATTTTTTTATACTAAATATAAAAATAACATATAATATATAAGTATGAAATTATTTAGTTAATTATTTTTAAATATTCGGATTTAAGGTTAATTAAAAAACGTGAAAATTACGTTATTATAAAAGCTACGTCTAGCCGGATTATTATCGCCGTATATAAAATTAATCCGATGCGTTTTTAGTATTTTTTAATTTTTATTTTTATTATTTAATTAGAAAATTTCTTAAATATTCTTATTAGGAATGGCATTAATAATGTAAAAATATTATTATTAAAATTAAATTTTACTGTAATTTTTTTTATATAGAAATTATATAGTAATAATATGGTATGGAATTTCCGATCCTTAATAACTTTGATCCCTAAGTACCACGAAATTTTACTTTGGTTTTTAATTTTATATGATATTTTAAATAAATTAATTATTCTATTTACTTATTTTTTATTTTTTTTCGGGGAAATAATAAAAATATTATTTATATATATTAAGATATAAATCTTATAAATTTCATTATAAAATAAATAAAATTTTTTAAACGAAATTTTAAAATTTATTATACTTAAAATTCCTAATATATTTTTATATTAAAATAATAATAAATCCTTAAACCTATAAAGCATTCATTTAAAAAAAATATATTTATTTAATTTTTTAAAACCATTTAAAAGCTTATACGTAATAAATTTTTTTTTTATTTATAAAATATTTATAAAAATATTTTTAATATTAAATTAACGTATATTTATATTATTTTTTATAATTAATATCATTAGAATTTTAAATAATTTAATAATTAATATTATTATATAAGTACTTTAAAACGTAAGATTTTATAAATCCCCACGCATTATTAATTTTAATTTATAAATTTAAAAATATCTTTTTATATTAAATTTATAAATGAATATTTATTTTAATAAAAATGAAATATTTTAAATTTTAAAATATTTAATTACTTTTTATATATCCTTTTATAAAAGCGTTTTAATTTCTTAATAAGCGTTTTCTTTAAATTTATTATTAAATTAATATCTTATTAAATTTTTCTAAATTTTTAATTCTAATAAAAGTTTATTTTTATATATTTTTTTTTTATTTAAAATCATATTTAAATAAATTATATAATTTTAAAATATAATTATATTTATTACTAAATATAATATTATATATATATAGTTTTTTATATATATAACTTTTTATTAATTAAATAAAAAAATACTTATAAAAGATTTTTATTAATAATTTTTTAATAAAATAATATTTTTTTTTTTATAAAAAATTATTATAAAAATAAAATTTTTTATATTTTTTTACTTTTCATTAAATTAGCTATTAGGGCTTTATTTTTTTATCTAATAATTTCGCTTAAAATTATTAGATTTTCAAAGCGCTAGGGGTTTATTAAAAAAGCCTCTTGGTTGCCCTTTTCCCTGCGCTATTAGTAATTCCAGAACTTTAATTGAAAATTTAGGTATATTAAATTTAATAGTTTTTAGGTTTTTTGGTAAGTGTATTTCCGCTAGGTTTCGCTATGGTTTTAATACTTATAACGAACTTTTATTTATAACGTTTCTTATGTTTTTTTTTTTTATATTTTTTTATTTCGGGGCTAAAAATTCTTAGGGGGTTATGAATCTAATTAATTAATTATTAAAATTTAAATTAAATGGTTTTTTAATTATAACCGTGATTTTTAAATTAAACGGCTTTTTTATTATAATTATATTTTTAATTTTTATCTTAGTTATTTCTACCCCTAAATCATAATCTTTTAATTAGTTAATTAATTAATTATTATTAAATAATAATATATTATTATTTTTTTAAATAATATTAACGTTATTTTTACGTATTATATAAATTTAAATATCTTATATATTTAATATTTCGATAATTAAAATAAAAATTTTCTTATTTTTTTCCTTAATATTTATTATAATAATTTGCTTAAAAATTTTAAATATAATAATAATCGTTATAGAATTTTTTTTTTCTTAATAAAAAAAAATTTTATTAAATTAAATATCACGCATAATAATTACCCTATTAGATTTAAAAAGTTATATTTTAAAAAAATTAAATATTTAGTATTTTATTAGATATTTAATATATATTTTTTTTTTAATTTTAAAATTTTTACGGTAAGCTTTTAGGTTATTTTTTTTTTAATTTTCTTTGAAAATATATATTTTATAATTATACGTATATATATAATTCTAATTAAATCTTAGATTTTTTATAAATGGGATAGAAATTACTAGGGAATAAAAATGAAAATATTATTAGAATTAATCATTAAATATTTTTTTAAGGGATCGCATATTTTCCATTTAACATAAATTTATATTAATTAAATATAATATTATTTACGTTATTTTAAATTATAATTTTTCTAATAATCCGATACTTATTTTTATTTTATTTATTTTATTAATTATTTTTTATTTTATACGTTTAATACCCTTTATAAGCTCTTTTATATAAACTAAAAGAAATTTAAAAATAATGTTTTTTTTCTTATATATAATTTTATAAAATATTTTTCCTTTAAAAAAAACAATCATTATTATATCCTTATCGTATTTAAATATATAAATATAAAATTTAAATTACTTTAAAATCTAACTTTTAAACTTTTTAATCTAAATTATAAAAGATATTTAGTTTTTAATAGCTATTAATTTTAAAAAAAACGTATCATTATATTTATTTTTAATTACTAAAAAATAATTAAAATTATTAATTATAATATTTTATTTATATTTAAATATATCTTATAATATTTTCTAAAAAAGTTTAATAAAAAAATTCTCAGAAATATATTAAAAAATTATTTTATATATATATATTTAAGTATAATATTTATAAGTAATTTTACTAATAATTCTTTTAATAATAACTCCCTTAGCATATAAAATAAAAGCTCTAAATATTTATAAATTTAAATATTTTAATTATAAATATTAAATCTTTTTTATATCTTTTTTCTTACGTAATATATTTCTTAATCGTTTATAATAAATATGCTTTTTTCTTATATTTTTTAAAAAAATAATTATTATATTAATTATATTTTTTAATATTACGTATAATACATATATTAATAATCTTAAAAAAATAATAAAATAAATAAAAAAAAATTTATATTTAAAAAAAATTAAATTATATTTATATTATAAATATTTAATAATAAA